>WSTV01000833.1:0-11824 GCA_019632285.1 Tulasnella sp. 332
CGTTTCCGTGACGATCGTGGACGATCAGCGCTCCTTTTCCACCGCAGATGAGTTCAAGGATGGTCGTCTTTTCCGTATTAGCTTTGCCCATGATGAGCACCCGAAAGCGGAAAGGCCGAGCGCGAGGCGAGTGCGACTTCGAGTGAGATTGCCCCATTTTGGACGGGGGTGACGTTTGTGACGGTGATTCCGATTCCAACTTTGAGTGCGATCGCCCGATCCTGGATCCGAAAGTGTTCTGGTGAGAGTACTAGAGAGGCCGAGCTGTCACCAGGTGGAAACGGTCAGATAGCAATTTTGAGATTACTTGTCAGAGCGGTTGTAGTTTAGCCTGAGAAAGATCCTGCAATCCACCGTCGCGTCTGTGACTCTCTGCTTTGGTAAGCACCAATAATAACGAAACACTCACAATGACGTGCCATCACTTGTAGCACACCCTCACGAAGTCGGCGTCGAGGACCTCACAGTGGTGAGGGGGCGGAACCATACACGCTAGCGTAGGGCTAACTTCGACACACAAAACACGGAGTAGGCAGAAGGGTCGGTGACGGAGAGGGCTGGCTTCAAGTCGTTTCGACTTGAATCGCTCCTATCGCACCGACCTGGAAGTCACTCTAAAGGGATGAGATGGAGGCTTAGGCCAACGTCCACCTACCAGAAAGAGCGACAGAGTCCTCTCTAGCGCCCTGATTGACGTATCGACATGGCAGCCGGCAGGGGTAATCCACGTCAATAAACTCCATCTCTTCACCCCACCGCATGTGGAGTCAATGAATGGACCTGTCGCTATACCCCCCCCCCCCTCGGCCTCCCGAGCAGAACATGTGATGATAGCTCGGATTATGCCTTATAATAAAAAAGAGCCAACTCTCAAGACCCCAGTGCTACCTGCTATCCAAACAACACTGAGTGACACCACTGATGCCCAAAACCACTCTGAGTCATTGATGGCCTAACTGAACACATTGCAACCCTATTATGCAACATGATAAAACTGTGTGAAAGTACCAAAATGCCCCAACACATGTGATGACTAGTATGGTCATAAGGCCAGAACTAGATAGACCCAGACTCTGGAATACACCAAAACCAAACTGTAGAACCCTAACTACATGTGCATCACCTACATGAACTAGAGATCTAGATATGCAAATGTGACATAACTATGATTAAACCTGAGTGACAAACAAAACAAAAAAACCTGGAACCAAGTCATAGGCTTCACATGTCATGACCACCGTCAAGACAGCAACCGCCAAGTAGGGTTGAACTCCACTTTCCAATATCTTGTTTTATTGTTATCACATCTCCATTTCTCACAGTCTCTTTCGTTGTTATCACATCTCCGTTTCCTACGGTCTTTCCCCTATTATCACATCCCTGTTTCTCAGGGTTTATTCTGTGTTCTGATTATGTATGTGGTGCAACTGACTCAGTTGTTGCATAGCACACCTGGAATGTTCTCCATTGTTCTCTAATTGTAAACAAACACTGCCTCTGTAGTAGAAGGACTATAAGTAGTTAGGAAGTGAGGAGGTTTGTTCTTCACTTTGCCTCTTGTTCCCCTCTCTGGAAATAAGAGTCCCCTTTCTGCCAGATCCACTGTGTGCCATCTGCACACCCAGTCCCTTGAACCTCATACACAAGTCCAAACATACCCTGACCCTGTACCTTGAACCTCTGACCTTGTAACCTGCATGTCCACAAGTCCAGGTATCTCATGTACTTAACATCACCTACTCCTATCATCACCAGAGGTTGCTACATTAGGCGAAGTTTTTAGCAATGTGCACCTTATAATAAATGGATTGTCATGATGGGAGGGCTGAGATACCGCTAGATGACGATAAGGAAGATGAGGATGAGGATGAGCACTAAGAGCTTGATAGAGAAGGACAATGAAATGTATAAGAGATGCTGAGGAGCACTAGGAGCTCAACAGTGTATAGTGGAGAGGGTGAGGAGAGTACAAGAGATGAGATACAAGATGTTACATGAGGAATAAGTACTCAACGCCTACTGGTATATATAGGAGTACAGGAGTGGAGGATTACAAATGTGACACAAGTACACTGCACGGTGGTGTGGGAGAACATGTGGAGTAGAAGTGCAGGGCAGTGACAGATGACCTCCTAAGTGTCACAACTACATCGTGCCTAAGTCCAGTCTCAACATAGGCTCCTATCATGTGATCACACCTACTATCCCATGGAACAGACTCTGGACTATTATTGGATTTATCTTGGACAATCTTCTTATCATGTGTCTTGCTTGGTAATCCTTCTCTCGCTTAGCGTTCTTCTCTTCTCTCACTTAGGAGGTCACCTGTCACTACCCTGCACTTCTACTCCATGTGTTCTCCCACACTGCCATGCAGTGTACTCATGTCACATTTGTAATCCTCCACTCATATACTCCTATATATACCAGTAGGTGTTGAGGACTTATTCCTCACGCAATGTCTTGTATTCCCTTATCACTTGTATCCTCTCTCCTCTCTCCACGCATCACTGTTGAGCTCCTAGTGCTCCTCAGTGTCTCTTATACTTATCATTGTCCTCTTTAGTGAGCTCCTAGTGCTCAACGTTGTCCAGCAGTTTCCTCAGCATCCACATTGTGACATTACGTTGCGTCTTATTGACCACTCCATGACTATATGCCAGCCCTCCGATACAATCTAAGGAATAATGAAACTCTGAACCTCTACACACCAAACATCAGCAATCTTGTCCAACACACCAACCAAATCATCGCCTTTGCCATCAAGCATAAAGACCTTGAGAGAGTAAAGAGAGCACTCCCTGGGAGTTGGGTGGTACAAGAATTCCATCTGTACCCAAAAGTTTGCATTTCATACTTCCCAAAATGACAACAACTCACACGATTGATCCACATCGACCACAACATCCAACCAGCCTACCTCTACATTGAGCTAGGAGTCCAGACGAAGATTCACTTCATCCACACTACATTTGAAAGCCTTGCCAGGTGGGACTGAATAGTCATGCCTCCCAGGAACGCTAGAACAAACCACTACCAAGTACCCTCAGAGCACAACTCAGACAGCAAGACACATAGCATCATCAACTCCCCATCCCCATACATCACACCCACAGCAACCTTTGCACCCCTCATCCCAACAATTGACCTACTGCCAGTAATGGCAACCCAACAACCCACATATGACCAGCTGGTTGCTTAGATTGCAGCTCTGACTGCCCAAATGGTTTCCCTCACCACAAATGTAAATGACATCATGAACCAACCTGCACCACAACAAGCACCAACACATACCCAATTCATCTTCAATGGTCACCCAGTACCAGCAGAGCCATCAATCACAACTCAACAACTTATTCAGCTCCCACCCAAGGGCCTGAAAGTGGCAGTACCTGAAAAATACAATGGAAAGAAAAGAGGTGACAAGGCTTATGAGTTCATCACAGCCTGTGAGCGGTACTTAGTAATGTCTGCTCAGCAGTTCACCAGCGACCAAGACCTCATCAACTGGTTGATCAGTTACCTCACTGATGAAGCACAAAAGTGGTTGCTCATCGTAATCAAAGACCTGTCCCAAGCAACACCCACGACTGACACCTGGGTCAAATACAAAGAACCCTTCAAGCACGCGTTCAGTGACCCCAACAGGGTAGCCAAAGCCAAAACAGCCCTCAGGAACTTTTGCCAGACCGGGTCAGCAGCGACATATACAGTGCAGTTTAGCAAGCAAGCTGTCATGACTTCGTCCTGCCTAAGTCCAATCAAACACGGGTTCTCCCTCTATGGTCACATTCACTCTCCCACAGAATGGACATTGGAACTACATCAGACTTATCTCGGTTTTACCCTGGACTATCTTCTGATCATGTGTCTCACTTTGTCATGCTTCTCTTGCTTAACTTACTTCTCTTCTCTTGCTTAGGAGGTCACCTATCACTGCCCCGTGCCTCTACTCCATGTATCCTCCCACACTGCTGTGCAGTGTACTCATGTCATGTCTGTAAGCCTCCACTCCTGTAACCTATATATACCAGTAGGCATAGAGGACTTATTCCTCACATAATGTCTTGTATCTCATATCCTCTCTTATACCTCCCTCATCCTCTCCACTCATCAGCATTGAGCTCTTAGTGCTCCTTGTTGTCCTCTTATCCATTTCATTTGTCCTCTCCATTGAGCTCCTAGTGCTCGCCACTGCCTAAGTCCTCTTCATTGTTGTCATTGCCATCGTCCAGTATCTCAGACCTCACTTCGTGACACAAGCCCACCACATGACATGGAACAACGAGGCACTAGTCTCACAATACAAGCTGAGCCTCAAGGCAGAGATCAAGCTTGCCAAGGCCATTACAGGTGTCACGATGGGTTGGCTGATAGGACCACTGGACAACGACAAGAAGGCTTAGGGCAATGGTGAGCACTAGGAGCTCAAAGGAGAGGACAAGGATATAGATTGAGAGATGACAAGGAGCACTAGGAGCTCAACGACGATGAGAGGAGTGAGGTAGAGAGGAGAGGTTACAGTGAAGGGAATGTATAAGACATTGCGTGAGGAATAAGTCCTCTATACCTACCAGTATATAGAGATACAAGAGTGGAGGCTTACAAACTTGACATGAGTATACTGCGTGGCGGTGTGGGAGAACACATGGAGGGAAGTGCAGGGCAGTGACAGGTGACCTCCTAGCTGAGAGAAGAGAAGATAGATAAGCGAGAGAAGTGCTGACAAAGAGAGACACATGACAGAAGTTAGTCCGAGGTAATTCCGAAGTAAATCCGATGAGGGTCTGAAGTCCGCTTTGTGGGAAAGTAGAATGTGACTGTATAATGAGAGTCCGTGTTGGGTTTGGACTTAGGCACAACGTAGTCGTGACAGTTGCCCCCTCTAAGGTCATTGAGCACACTTGCTTGAGGAAGTGCGAGGCGACCTTATGGGTTGGGGTCTGTCTGGATTTTCCTGGTGGAATTCATCGATCAGATCATTGGCATTAATAGTGTCTTCAATATAGTTCCACAAGTTTTCTGATGTGTTGTAGCCTTTCCATTTTATGAGGTACTGGAATCTGGTTCTGTGCCATCGGGAGTCCAGGATTCATTCCACTTTGTATTCTTCTTCTCCCTCTTCATTCTGCACAGGTGGTGGAGGTGGCTCTTTTCATCCTTCGATTGGGTCCTTCGACGTGGCTGTCAGTCGAGATACATGGAAAACAGGGTGTATCTTTAGTGTCTCTGGGAGCTTCAATCGGTAAGCTGACCTTCCAATCTTCTCTATCACTTCATACGGTCCGAATCTTCTATGTTCCAGCTTCGCCGAAGGTCTCAACGTCTTAATCGCCTCGGTTCCGGTGAGACTGTCCTTTCAGCTCAGCCATACACGATCCCCAACTTGATGCGGAGTCACCTGTTGCGTGTGGGCGTCATAGAATCTCCAATGCTTTTCTTCTGCCTTCTTTAACATTGCCTTTACTTCTTCCTCTATTTCCTTCATACTTCTTACCATTTCCTCTGCCACAGGTACTCTGGTTTTGTTGAACGTTTGTGGTGCAATTGTGGGGTGCCTGCCTTGATCTGCGAAGAATGGTGTGACTCCGGTTAATGAACTGATCACGTTGTTGTATTGAAATTCCACGATCGCTAGCCATTCATCCCAGTCATCTTGTCGGTAGTTTATGTAGAGTCGGAGGTACTGTTCCATAAGTGAGTTGATCCTTTCAGATTGTCCATCTGTCTGGGGGTGATATGCCATGGAGAAGTTGGGCTTGACGCCGATCAATTCATAGAGCCTCTTCATAAATTCCGAGTTGAACGTCATTCCTTGATCTGACACTGTGCGTAGTGGTGTTCCATGGTGCTTCCATACGTTCTCCAGGAACATCTTTGTGGTGTCTAGAGCTGTCGAGCTTTCCTGAGTTGCGATGAAGTGTGCTTGTTTGGTGAATCTATCGACGACCACTAGTACCAAATCGTTTCTTCGCTTGGTGACTGGGAGCTTGACTACGAAGTTATAAGTGATATCTGTCCACCTGCCTTCTGGGGCTTCTAGTGGCTGCAGAGGACCTTGGGGTTTTTTTATTAATAACCTTCGTCCGTAGACATGTGTCGCAGTGATCCATGTAGTCGTTGATGAATTTCGTCATTGAAGGCCACCAGTAGGTTCTGGATACGAGCTCTAACGTTTTAGCTCTTCCCGGGTGTCCTGCTGTAACGGCATTGTGCCTTGACTCTACAACATCTCTCCTGATTCCATAGTTCTGTGGGACATATATCTTCCTCTTGTACATGAGTACTTCGTCTACCAGGCAGTAGTCACTCATCTTTTCCTTTATCTTCGCCGGTGTGCTCAATTCTTCTTTTCGAAGGAAGGCCAGGACAGCAGACATTGACTTGTCTTTGCCTAGTTCTTGCTTAATTCTCTCGATGAAGTCTTTGTCTGAGAATGCAGTGGCGTTGATTTTGAAGTGCGATTTTTTGAGAATTGATTTGAAATTCTCTTCTTCCCCCCTTGGCTGATGGTCTGGCCTTCTGGATAGGGGGTCAGGTCGTGCTTTTACTCCCGGTTGATACACAATTTTGAAGTTGAACCCTGCCAAGAATAAGCTCCATCTCGCTTGTCTTCTTGATGGTTCTTTGGTCATCATGAAGGTTTCTAGGTTGGCGTGGTCGGTTATCACAGTGGTTTGACCATTTGCCCCCTCGAGGTATTGTCTCCAGTCCCTGAAAGCTTCATATATCGCGAGTAGCTCCAAGTCGTAGACATTGTAGTTCCTTTCTGCTGGTGACAGTGACTTCGATGCATATGTGATAGGGTGCAGTTTCCCATCCTCGCCTTTCTGCGAAAGGATGGCCCCTTGAGCGAATACTGACAAATCGGTTTCAACGATGTAAGGTTTCTTGAAGTCAGGGAAGGCTAGCACCGGTGATGACGTGAAGGCTTGTTTGAAAGCCTCTAAGGATGCTTGCTGTCTGTTTCCCCATGCAAACTTCTCGCCTTTCTTCAACAAGTCCATCATTGGTCAGGCGATTTTCGAATATCCTTGGATAAACCTCTGATAGAAGTTGGCGAAGCCTAGGAATACCTGGATGTCATGAACTGATTTGGGAACCAGCCACTCTTCGATCGCGGCTATCTTCGCTTTATCCATCCGCATCTTCATACCATCTATGATGAACCCCAAGTATTCAATCTCAGTGAGATTAAATTCGCTCTTCGAGTGGTTGACCTAGACGTTGTTGGCTTTGAGTCGCTTCAGTACTTCCATCACAATTTTGTCATGATCTTCTTGATTTTTCGTGAAGATTAATATGTCGTCCAGGTAGATGACGACTTGATGGTCAAGCATGTCTCAGAAGATGTCGTTCATGAACAGTTGGAAGTTTGCAGGGGTGTTTGTTAGACCGAATGGCATGACTGTGTATTTGTAGTGTCTGTATCATGTTCTAAACGCGGTTTTCCACTCATCTCCTTCGGCTATTCAGAAATTGCTATACCCGGATCTGAGGTCGATCTTGCTGAAGATCTTGGCTCCTTGGACTCAGTCCATGATTTCATTTGGGAGCGGTAACGGGTATCTATTCTTGACTGTCATTGCGTTGAGATCTCGGTAGTCGACGCAGAGCCAAAAACTTCCATCTTTCTTCTTCATGTACATCACTGGGGCTCCTGCAGGTGACTTTGATGGTTGGATATGACCCTTCTTGATGTTTTCATCAAGGTATTCACGAAGCACATTGAGTTCTGTAGGCGACATTGCGTAGATCTTCTTGAATGGTGGTGTCTTCCCTGGGAACAGGTCTATCTGAAGGTCGTAGTCTCGTCGGGGCGGAAGGACTTGTGATTCCTTCTTGTCAAAGATTTCAAGGTATTCATGGAACTGTGGGGGAACTGTCTCGATGGGTTCCTTCTTTGGTTTGGACTTCTTGTCTAGCTCCGCAATCCTGGCCATGTGTGACTGTCCCACTGCGATCTCGAGGGGATTGAGCTCATGTGACCAGAACACACCAATGTCAATGGCTTCTTCAGAGTCCCTTTTCCAGGTGTTCTCTGTGATAAAGGCAATGTCTAGCGAACCTTTCCTTCTGACAGGTTTGCTCACTAAGGTTTCCAAATTCTTCCTCAACTCTTGATTCTTCTTCAGCTGTCTTGGGGCTCTCGAGTCCACACCGTACGCATCGATATGGACAGGTAGGCAGTGTTGTGAACAGTATCGCGACTTGAAGATCATTCAATCTGCCACATCCTTGGACCATTCGACTTTGGGTTGGTGCTGACGAATCCATGTCAGCCCGATGACCACATCATATCTTACAATGTCTGCTGTGTGGAATTTCTGGATGTTGTGGTGATTTTCGATCTGCATTTCACATCTAACTGCTTGATTGATTCCTTCACTCTGAATTGGTTCTCCATTGATTGTGTATGCTGGTCTCGAAGGGATGTTGAAGGTGGGGATTAAATGTTCTTTAATGAGGGATTTGTTGATGAATACTGCCAAGGCGCTAGGGTCGTATAGAGTTAGAATAGGTATTGCAGTTTGATCCAATTTTAATATTGCTTCCAGTTCAAACGGTGCTTCAAGGTCTTTTTTGATGTTGGGGTATGATTGAATTTTTCCATTGACGAGGGCATTAGCCATGATGGTTGTAGTGGTAGGTACATCAAAAAGAGAGGACTCGGGCAACATAGAACATAAGGGAGCATAGAAATTGGATGAGCATAATGGGACTGCAGGTGATGCGATGTCGCACCTCAGTCCCACCCGTTTCCCTGGCGCCCTGCGCTTTCTCCTTGCCCGTTCTCCTGGGCATCTGCAGCTTCGAATACTCTTTCTGCCGCTTCGTCTGCGGCCCGCATCTCCGCAGCCCTTGCTTCCTCCTGGGCTTCCCTCGTTTCTTCATTCCTAGGCGCCGCTCGTCGATCCAACCCAGCATTCACTGCCAGGGGCGTGGCCCTACAATCTCTAGCGAAGTGGCCCATCTGGCCGCACCTCAGGCATGCCCCTGCCTGCCTCCTTTGTTGCTTTTCTACCTCAGTCAGGCATCGGCGACCTCCTTGGTCGATCTCTATAGCATTGGGATCACGAGGGGCACCTGGGCGTCCTTGGTTCCGAGGTGGTTGTTGTTGTCGCTAAGTGGGGCGTTGGGCTCTTTCTCTCAAGACCTGTTGCAGATAGGGGTTGACCGTTCGAGGTGGTAGTGGTTGTTGCAACTGTGGTCGAGGTTGAGGTGGAGCTGGGGGATGAGGGTGTTGGCGGCGATCTTCTGCATGTGCTTCGAATAGGTGATTGTCGATGGTAATAGCTTCCTCCTGGACATCAAGGAGGTTGTTGGCCCACCCTGTCGCGGCCTTAGCGAGCTTGATCTCGGCCTTGAGTCCAAGTTTGTTCTGAGAGATCAAGGCCTGGTCGTTCCAGGTTACATGGTGTGCTTGTTTACTGAATTCCACTGTGTAAGTCACTGCTGACCCAGTCTGTCGCAAATTTCGAAGGGTGGTTTCGGCTTTGGCAACCTGATCCAGATCGCCAAAGGTGTGTTCGAATGTTTGTCGAAACTTCCCCCATGTGTCTATTGTGGGTGTGGTCGAGGTGATATCTTTGATGATTATCAGCGCCCACTTCTGGGCTTCCTCAGTCATGTACCTGAGCGACCAGTTGATGAGGTCGAAGTCGTTTGCGAACTGCTGAGCCAACATCACGATGTACTGCTCACATGCTGCTATAAACTCGTAGGCTCTGTCGCCTCGTTTCTTCCCATCGTACTTCTCAGGAACAGCTACCTTGGGACCCTTGGGTGGTAGCTGAGCAACTTGCTGCGTCGTGATTGAAGGACCGATTGGGTTCGGGTGACTAGTGAAGATATATTGGGTGTAGGTAGGAGCGATGACTGGGATGGGTTGCTGTTGGGGTTGGTTTACTAAGTTGTTGATATTGGTTGTCAGGTTGGTTACTTGGGTGGCCAGTGCTGCTATCTGCGCAAGCAGCTGGTCGTATGTAGGTGCTTGAGTTGCCATTGTTGGCGGGAGGGCGATTGTTGGGATAAGAGGTGCGAGTGTGTATGATGGAGGAATGTATGGTGAGGGGTTAGAAAGGATGCTTGGTGTGTCGCTATCCGAGTCGTGCTCTGACGGTACTCGGTAGCGGTTGGCGTTCGTTTGTTTAGGAGGCGTTGTTCAATCCCACCTTGCGAGTGTTTTGAAGGTGGTGTGTACGAAGTGGATTCGGGTCTGTACACCGAGTTCCATGTAGACGTAGGCGGGTTGGATGTTTCTATTGATGAAGACCAACTGTGAGAGTTGCTGACATGTTGGGAAGTAGGGGATGCACACCTTCGGATATGGGTGATATTCTTGAATCACCCAGCTTCCTGGTAGGATTCTCTTGACTCATTCTAGGTCTTCATGTTTGATGCTGAAGGTGATGATCTGGTTGTGGTACTCTGCCAGCCTGCGTGTGTTTTGTGTGTAGAGATTTGGTGTCTCCTTGTTGTGAAGATTGTATCAGAGAACTGGCATATACTGGTTGTCGTGGAGTGGTGTGAGGACGCAACGTAATGTCACGATGGGTTGGCTGATAGGACCGCTGGATGACGACAAGAAGGCTTAGGGCGATGGTGAGCACTAGGAGCTCAAAGGAGAGGACAAGAATATAGATTGAGAGATGATGAGGAGCACTAGGAGCTCAACGACGATGAGAGGAGTGAGGTAGAGAGGAGAGGTTACAGTGAAGGGAATGTACAAGATGTTGCGTGAGGAATAAGTCCTCTACGCCTACCAGTATATATAGAGATACAAGAGTGGAGGCTTACAAACTTGACACAAGTACACTGTATGGTGGTGTAGGAGAACACGTGGAGGGAAGTGCGGGGCAGTGACAGGTGACCTCCTAGCTGAGAGAAGAGAAGATAGATAAGCGAGAGAAGTGCTGACAAAGAGAGACACATGACAGAAGTTAGTCTGAGGTAATTCCGAAGTAAATCTGATGAGGGTCTGAAGTCTGCTTTGTGGGAAAGTAGAATGTGACTGTATGATGAGAGTCCATGTTGGGTTTGGACTTAGGCGCAACGTAGTCGTGACAACAGGATGGGCTGTGATGTTGCTAGACATCCAGAGAGAGGTAATAACAATAGACAACTGGCTGTTTGAAGCACATGCCAAAGAACGTCACCAACACCCATGACCACCAGCACCAGCTCCCCTGCAACAACCACAGCAATGCCCCACCAATCCCTACCTGCAACAGGTAATCAGGGATAGGGCTCAACAATACCTGCTGCAGCAACAACAACAACAGCCTTGGAACCAAGGACATCCAGACACCCCCTGCAATCCCAACGCTATGGAGATCAATCAGGGAGGACACCGACGCCTGAACAAGGCAGAGAAGCAGAGAAGGAGGCAGGTGGGGGTGTGTTTGAGATGCGGTGTCATGATGAAAGAGCTGAGGGAACTGCTGGATGATGATGACAATAGCTTTGGCAATGGTGAGCACTAGGAGCTCAAGGAGAAGACAATGAAGTGTATAGAGACAGCGAGGAGCACTAGAAGCTCAGCAACAATGAGTGGAGAGAGGAGAGAAGAGTACAGTGAGGAGAGGGAATATAAGATGTTGCATGAGAAATAAGTCCTCTACACCTACCAGTATATATAGAGGTACATGAGTGGAGGATTACAAAGGTGACATAAGTACACTGCGTGGTGGTGTGGGAGAACACGTGGAGGGAAGTGCAGAAAAGTGACAGGTGACCTCCTAAGTGAGAGAAGAGAAGGATGTTAAGCGAGAGAAGGATTAGTGGGAGAGACACATGGTTAGAAGATGTTCCGAGGTCAAGC
>WSTV01000834.1:1209-11816 GCA_019632285.1 Tulasnella sp. 332
GACGAGCACTAGGAGCTCGATGAGGAGGACAAGTAGAATGTATAAGAGACTACAAGGAGCACTAGGAGCTCAATGTAGATGAGTGAAGAGGGAAGTGGAGGATACAATAGGAGAGGAGATACAAGACGTTGCGTGAGGATTAAGTCCTCTACGCCTACTGATATATATACGTTTTACAAGAGTGGAGGATTACAAAGCTAACATGAGTACACTGTGTGGCGGTATGGGAGAACACGTTGATAGAAGCGCAGGGTAGTGACAGGTGACCTCCTAGCTGAGGGAAGAGCAGGGATAGTGAGGTAATAGAAGAGAAGCATGATGACTAAGTGAAACACATGATAAGAAGTTAGTCCAAGATAAAGCCGAGAATAGTCCAAGGTTATGCTGAAGTCCGTCCTGTGAGATAGTAGAATGTGACCATATTGGGAGAGCCCATGTTCATTTAGGACTTAGGCAGGACGAAGTCGTGACACTTGCCCCTTCTAGGTTGGTTGAGCGCGAGAGGTAGTGCGAGTGTGAGACAACCGATTAGGGCTTGGTCAGTCAGGGTTTGCTGTGTGGAATTCTTTGATCTTGGCGTTGGTGTTAGTAGTGTCCTCCAGGTAGTTCCAGGAATTTTCGGAGGCGTCATAGCCTTTCCACTGAATCAGGTACTGGAACCTGCTTCTGAGCCATTGCGAATCTAGGATTCTTTTGACCTTGTACTCCTCCTCGCCTTCCAGGTTCTGGACTGGTGCTGGAGGTGGCTCCTTCCGTCCTTTGATTGGGTCCGCTGTCATTGCCGTCAATTGAGATACATGAAATACAGGATGTATCTTCAGTGTGACAGGGAGCTTTAATTTGAAAGCTGACCTTCCGACTCTTTCCACTATCTCATAGGGTCCAAACCTTCTATGCTCCAACTTGGCAGATGGTCTCATCATCTTAATCGCCTCGGTTCCAGTGATAGCATCCTTTCGGCTTAACCAAACACGATCCCCGACTTGATGTGGAGTCACGTGTTGCCTTTGTTGGTCATAGAAGTTTTGATGTTTCTCTTCTGCCTTTTTCAACATTGCCTTTACTTCATCACCTATTTCCTGGATCTTCTTCACCATTTCTTCTGCTGCTGGGACTTGCGATTCATTGAACGTCTGGGGGGCAATCATAGGGTGTCTTCCTGTATCAGCGTAGAACGGGGTGACTCCTGTCGACGAGTTAACTGAGTTGTTGTACTGGAACTCTGCTAGTGCAAGCCATTCATCCCAGTCGTTCTGTCTGTAATTCATGTACAGCCATAGGTACTGCTCCATCAATGAGTTCATTCTTTCTGTCTGGCCATTGGTTTGGGGGTGGTACACGGTCGAGAAGCTTGGTTTCACCCCGATGGCTTCATATAACCTTCTGATGAACTCTGAGTTGAACGTTGGCCCTCAGTCAGACACCGTTCAAAGTGGCGTTCTGTGGTGCTTCCATATGTTTTCCAGGAACATGTTTGCCATTTCTTCTGCCGTTGATGACTCCTTTGTTGCTACGAAATGGGCTCGTTTTGTGAATCGATCCACTATCACCAGGACTGAGTCGTTCTTTCTCTTGGTGATTGGGAGTTTGACGATGAAGTCATAAGTGATGTCTGTCCATCTTCCAGTGGGTGCCTCCAAAGGTTGCAGGGTTCCTTGGGGTTTTTGGTTGATAGTCTTCGTTCGTAGGCAACTGTCGCAGTGGTCCATGTAATCGTTGGTGAACTTTGTCATTGATAGCCACCAGTAGGTTCTCGACACCAGTTCTAGTGTCTTCGCTCTTCCTGGGTGTCCTGCGGTTACAGCATCATTCCTCGATTCTAGGACGTCTTTCCTTATTGCGTTGTTCTGAGGAATGTAGATCTTGTTCTTATACATCAATACCCCATCGACTAAGGTGTAGTCACTCATCTGCTCCTTGATTTTAGCTGGCGCATTGACTGTGTCACTTTCGAGGAAGGCCAGAACAGCAGACATTGTCTTGTCTTTTTTGAGTTCTTCCTTAATCCTCTTGACTAGGTCTTGGTCGGAAAATGCTGCAGCGTTGATTTTGAAGCGATTTTTTTTGAGGATAGGTTTGAATTTTCCTTCTTCCCCCTTTGGCTGATGATCTGGCCTTCTTGATAGGGGGTCTGGTTTCACTTTGACTCCCGGTCGGTAGACTATTTTAAAGTCAAACCCTGCCAGGAACAGGCTCCATCTTGCTTGCCTTCACGATGGTTCCTTTGTTGTCATGAACGTTTCAAGGTTGGCATGGTCCGTGATTACAGTTGTTTGACCATTTGCCCCTTCTAGGTATTGTCTCCAATCCCTGAAGGCCTCGTAGATTGCCAAGAGCTCCAAGTCATAGACATCATAGTTTCATTTGGCAGGTGTCAGCGATTTTGATGCGTAAGTGATGGGATGCAGTTTCCCGTCTTCTCCCTTTTGAGACAGTATAGCTCCTCTTGCAAATACAGAGGAATCGGTTTCCACTACGTATGGTTTCTCGAAGTCCAGGAATGCGAGGACCGGAGATGAAGTGAACGCCCTCTTGAATGTGTCCAGTGCTTCTTGTTGCTTAGGTCCCCATATGAACTTCTCGCCCTTCTTCAGTAGATCCATCATGGGTCTCACTATCTTCGAGTATCCTTGTATGAATCTTCGGTAGAAGTTGGCGAATCCAAGGAACACTTGGATGTCATGGACTGATTTCGGGATTGGCCATTCCTCGATAGCGGCTATCTTCGCTTTGTCCATACGCATAGTCAATCCGTCTATGATGAAGCCCAGGTACTCGATCTCCATGAGGTTGAACTCGCTTTTTGAGTGGTTAACCCAGACGTTGTTTTCTTTCAACCTCCTCAGCACTTCCATGACTATCCTATCGTGTTCCTTCTGGTCCTTTGTGAAGATTAGGATGTCGTCTAGGTAGATGACAACTTGGTGATCCAACATGTCGCGCAAGATGTCGTTCATGAATAGTTGGAAGTTTGCCAGAGCGTTAGTGAGTCCGAAGGGCATGACGGTGTACTCATAGTGCCCATATCTCGTTCTGAACGCCGTCTTCCATTCGTCTCCTTCCGTGATCCTGACATTGCTGTATCCTGACCTGAGATCAATCTTGCTGAAGATTCTCGCTCCCTGGACTCTATCCATGATTTTGTTAGGTAGAGGTAAGGGGTAACGATTCTTGATCGTCATCGCGTTGAGGTCTTGATAGTCAACGCAGAGGCGAAGGCTTCTGTCCTTCTTCTTCATGTACATTACCGGCGCTCCAGCAGGAGATCTCGAAGGTCTAATGTGCCCCTTCTTGATGTTTTCATCTAGGTATTCGCATAAAGCATCAAGTTTGGTTGGGGACATCGCATAAATCTTTTTGAACAGTGATGTCTTTCCTGGGATCAAGTCGATTCAAAGGTCGTACTCTCGACTGGGGGGCAGCACTTGAGACTCCTTCTTGTTGAAGATCTCCAGGTACTGATGGAACTGCAGTGGAACTACTTCGACAGGTTCCTTCTTGGGTTTATTTTTGTCACCTTGCTCTGCGATCCTTGCCGCATGCGACTGTCCTGCTGCTATCTCAAGGGGGCTGAGTTTGTGTGGCCAGAACACACCAATGTCAAGGGCTTCTTCTGCGTGTTTCTTCCACACATTCTCCATGATGAAGGCAATATTCAACTGGTCGTTTCTCAGTGGATCCGGTTGACTGACCAGTGTCTTTAGGTTCTTTCTTAACTCTGTGTTCTTCTTTGGTGTTCGCAGAGCTCGTGAATCCACACCATATGCATTGATGTGGACTGGGAGGCAGTGTTGCAAACAGTATCGTGACTTGAAAATCATTCTATCTGCAGCTTCTTTGGACCATTCGACTTCTGGTTGATGTTGACGTATCCATGTCAGACCAATGACTGCGTTGTATTGCCCAATGTCTGCTATGTGGAACTTCTGGATATTATGGTGATTCTCGATTTGAAGTTCGCACCTCACTGCTTGATCAATCCCTTCACTTTGGATTGGTTTGCCATTGATCATATATGCGGGTCTCGAAGGGATGTTGAATGTGGGGATTAGGTGTTCTTAGACTAGGGATTTGTTGATAAATACTGCAGAGGCACCAGGGTCGTATAGGGCTAGAATCGGTATCGCGTTTTGATTCAACTTCAGGGTTGCTTCCAGTTCAAATGGCGCTTTGAGGTCTTTTTTGATGTCATGGGGGGTTTGGTATTGACCATCGACGAGGGCATTAGCTGTGATGGTAGATGTAGTAGGTACATCAAAAAGGTTTGACTCAGGTGACATAGGACATAAAGGAGCATAGAAGTTGAATGAGCATGACGGGACTGCAGGTGATGTGAAGTCGCACCTTAGTCCCAACTGTTTCCCTGATTCCCAGCGCCGTTTTCCTGCCCATTCCCTTGGGCGTCCACTCCTTCGAAGGCTCTTCCTGCTTCTTCATCTGCTGCTCTTAACTCTGTGGCCCTTGCCTCCTGTCTTGCTTCCCGATTGTTCTCTACTGCGGGTTCCGCCCGTCGATCCAACCCTGCATTCACTGCCAGGGGCGCGGCCCTACAATCCCTCGCGAAGTGGCCCATCTGGCCACATCACAAGCAAGCTCCAGCTTGCCTTCTTCTCTGCTTCTCAGCGTTGGTCAGGCGTCGGCGTCCTCCCTGGTTGATCTCCATAGCATTGGGATTGTGGGGGGCGCCTGGACGTCCTTGGTTCCGAGGCTGTTGTTGCTGCTGTTGTTGCGGTGGGCGTTGTTGAGCCCCATCTTGCAGGACTTGCTGAACGTACGGATTAGCATTTTGGGGTTGCTGAGGAGGAATGGGGGCTGGCAGGTGCTGCTGGGTGGTCTGGGTTGGGCATGGAACTTGTTGTCGTTCTTCAGCGTGTGCTTCAAAGAGACGATTGTCGATTGTGATCGCCTCTTCCTGGACGTCAAGAAGATTGGTGGCCCATCCCAAGGCGGCCTTTGTGAGCTTGATCTCCGTTTTCAGCCTGAGTTTGTACTGTGACAGCAGCGCTTGGTCGTTCCAGGTGATGTGGTGTGTGTGTTTACTGAATTCAGCAGTGTAAGTTGCTGCGGACCTGGTTTGACGAAGGTTTCTCAGCACAGTCTTGGCTTTGGTGACTCTGTCGGGGTCCCCAAAGGTGTGCTCGAATGCCTCTTTGAACTTCACCCAGGTGTTGATAGTCAGGGCCGCAGAGGAGAGGTCCTTGATGATTATCAATGACCATTTTTGCGCCTCTTCACTGAGATACCTGATGGTCCAATTGATTAGGTCGATGTCGCTGGTGAATTGCTGGGCCGACATGACCATGTATTGTTCGCAGGCGGTGATGAATTCGTAGGCACGGTCGCCTTGCTTTTTGCCGTTGTATTTCTCTGGCATGGCCACCTTCGGGCCCTTCGGTGGAAGTTGGGTAACGTTCCTATGTGTGATCGAAGGTCCCACTGGGTTTGGCTTGCCGATGAATACGAATTGGATATACTGTGTGGCTGGTTGTGCAGCTTGGGCAGGGAGGTTGGCGATGTTTCTGATGTTGGTGGTGAGGTTGGCTACTTGCATAGCCAGTGCTGCGATCTGCGCAAGTAGTTGGTCATAAGTGGGTGGTTGTGTTGCCATTGCTGGCGGTAGGTTGATTGGTGTGATTGCTAGGTTTAGTGGATGGGGTGGTTGATATGGTGATGGGGATTGGATAGTTGTATGGGAATCGCTGTCCAAATCATGGTCAGATGGAACCCTGGAGCGGTACTGGTGGAGTCGCTTGGGAGGCGTTTTGGCTTAATCCCAACAAGCTAGGCTCTCGAAAGTGGTGTGGATGAAGTGTAACTTGGTTTGGATGCTGAGTTCGATGTGCAAGTAAGCGGGGCAGATGGTGGGGTCGATGTGGATCAAGCGTGCGAGTTGTTGCCTTTTGGGATAATAGGGGATGCACACCTTGGGATAATGATGGAATTCTTGCACTACCCAGCTACCTGGTAGTACTCGTTTGACCCGTTTGAGGTCCTTTCGCTCGATAGCGAACGCGATGATGTGGTTAGTGTCTTGTACCAATCCGCTTATGTTGTGGGTGTAAAGGTTGGGGGTTTCTTTGTTGTGAAGGTTGTATCGAAGGGCTGGCATAAAGGTCGTGGAGCGGTTTATGACGCAACGTAATGTCACAATGAGAGGCTGAGGGACCACTGGACGATATTGACGAGCACTAGGAGCTCGATGAGGAGGACAAGTAGAATGTATAAGAGACTACAAGGAGCACTAGGAGCTCAATGTAGATGAGTGAAGAGGGAAGTGGAGGATACAATAGGAGAGGAGATACAAGACGTTGCGTGAGGATTAAGTCCTCTACGCCTACTGATATATATACATTTTACAAGAGTGGAGGATTACAAAGCTAACATAAGTACACTGCACGGCGGTGTGGGAGAACACATTGATAGAAGCTCAGGGTAGTGACAGGTGACCTCCTAGCTGAGGGAAGAGCAGGGACAGTGAGGGAATAGAAGAGAAGCATGATGACTAAGTGAAACACATGATAAGAAGTTAGTCCAAGATAAAGCCGAGAATAGTCTGAGGTTATGCTGAAGTCCGTCCTGTGAGATAGTAGAATGTGACCATATTGGGAGAGCCTGTGTTTGTTTAGGACTTAGGCGGGACGAAGTTGTGACAAATGGATCATGGTGCTGCTTTCCTGCAACACAATATTTACAGATGTCTGGCATGTCAGACTTCTTGTCAACTACAACACCATTAGCAAGGTCCTTAGTGATTAAGTTTTCCATATACCCTTTGCTGATGTGGCTGAGACATTGGTGGAGGAGACTGTGATATACATGTTACCATTGCTGTTTCGTGTTTGCTCAGTGTGTAACCATCAAGGTAGCTGCAGGCATCCCAAATGGTGCCTGCAATGAGGACTTCATCATCTCAAATGAATTTAAGTCTCTTTCCTTTTGCTCAGAATTCAAGGTTTCTTAATTCCTCCATTGCTCTAAAGACAGAAAATAGATTGTGTTTGCGTTGGGAAACATACAATACACACTCAAAGACTATAAACTAGGCAGGCCGATCATCTATTATTGGCCGGAATACAACTGTCCCCTCTCCTGCCACTGCCAGGTCTCTATCATCAGCAATCTGGACAGTGATATTTGATGGCTTCAGGTTGTGTAACCAGTGACAATTTGAGGTTATATGGCAGGTTGCACCAGAGTATGTGTTCTAAGACATGTTAGCAAGTTTGTCAGATGAGTGGCTGGGGAGTTAACTGACACTTGCTTTGGCCATTTGTGCATGGGCTTTAGGAGGCCTGTGGCTATCCAAGTTGGTCACATCCAATTGTTCTGCATCAGAATTAGAGTTGGAGCTGGCAGTGGCCACCTTTGCTTTTGCCTTCCTCACCTTCTCCTTTTTCTTTGCTTCCTTCCCTTTATGTGCCTTGGTAAGTGAGCACTCCTCAGTGGTGTGGGAGTTGGCATTTACCAGGTAGTTTGCCTTAGTGCCCAGTTTTGCCCAGTTTCACCCAGCATAGTGTTTGAACAATAGACATTCCCACAGAAGGAAGGTATCTATGTGGCAATGTACAACAGTCTACTTTAAGCACTCAGTCTAGCGCTCAAACAATAGATATTCCCACAGTTGGGAACTAACTGCATTACTCCTTGCAGAAAGGAGATAATTCATGATATCATTATAGACTTAGGTCTAATTCATGACATCATAAATGGAGCTAGATAGTCGTAGAATATTCCAGAAGGAATCAGTCAGCATTGTAGTCATTTAGAAGCATGGCTCCATTAATGAAGGTAGTCGAGCACCACTTACTCCAGAAACCACCTCCTTTATAGCCATGATAGTATCATGACATCATTGGTAGATATTCATGTATAAATAGGAGGGGACTCTCAGTAGGAGGTTCCCTATCACAATCATCTTATATAACAGTTCTTCAATATTCCAAGCCAGCCATCAGCTTTAGCTCAGACCCATTAGTCCTATCCCAGGCCTCAAGCAGTGAGTACCCCTAGGTGATACCTTAGTAAAACTTTAGATCAGTCAGGAAGAACTGATCTTACAGTATTGGGATAGTTGGTGCATCACTTAGTTAAGATTTTAGCAGATGATTTCTGTTTCTGGTCCTTGGCCCTGGCAGATAGTGTGTTGTCAATGTTGGAGGACATGTCTTTAGCATTCTTCTCTGACTGGGCCATAGTGTCCATGTTGTGGAGTCTCTCAATTAGCTCCTTTACAGACTGCATGCCTACAACTGTGAGCATTCATCTGAGCTTGCTTTCCTCTGTGCCAAACTCAATTCCAACAATAATCACACTGACAACAAGTTCATTAACTAGGTCCTTTGCAGAGTATCCTGCTTCATAAACGGCTGTGACATATCCTATGTTGCTCAGGACAGATTTTCCAATTGCAACTTGTGCCTTGGTGAATTTGGATCCTGGGGCTAGGAGGTTCTTCAGTGCATTTCCTTGGCTGATGCATCAGTTGGCAAAGTCAGAGTAAGTTTCATTTTCATGGCCAGTATCTCCTCTGCATAGTACAAGCATTTTCTGTGTTGCAAACATATGAGAGTTGATTGTTTTGGCTTCAGGTTCTAACAGGAGTTTGTCATAGATTGCCTTCACATCGTATGGCTGAATTGTTGTGGATGACACCTCAATTATGGCATGGTGGCCTTCACTGAGGGTACTGCAGATGTTGGCTGCAAGCTTAGATTGACAGGCTTTGAAATCAGACTGTTGGGTGCTGTTGAGGCTGCTGAGGGTTTCTTCACTGGTGAGAATGTCATATGTCATGACCACAATCGAGACAACAAATGCGAAGTACAGTTGAACTCTACTTTTCCATAGTCTCTTTCATTATTATCACATCCCCAATTCTCACAGCCTTTCTCTTTATAATCACATCTCCATTCCCATGGTCTTTTCTGTTGTCATTGCATCTCAGTATCTCAGGGTTCATTCTATATGTCAATGGTATAAGTGGTGCAACTGACTGAGTCATTGCATCACCTTACTAAACTATTCTCCATTGTTCTCTATTATTCTTTGTATGTAATCGAACACTGCCTGCAAGCAGAATTAGTATAAGTAGTTAGGAAGTGAGGAGGTTTGTTCCTCACTTCACCTCTTGTTCTCCCCTCTGGAAAATAAGAGTACTCTTCTCTCTGCCAAACCCATATTGTGCTTGACACACACCCAGTCCCCTGTCCTACGTACACATCACATTGAACCCTGGGCTCTGTACCCTGATCCCTTGACATTGTGACCTGCATATTCACAAGTCTCTGTTTTCCCATGCTTTAAACATCATCTACCATTGTCACAACCAGAGGTCACTACACATATGCATTGAGGGCAAGTGCTTTATCAATGATGTTTTGCTTTCAGTCTCCAAGATTGAGATCTGTGGGTTTAATGATGGATCCAAGCATGTGATTGTCACAACTTTGTCCTGCTCTAAGTCAAATCGAACACAGCCTCTCCCATTATGGTCACATTCTACTTTCCCATGGACATGGACCTCAGACATATCTCAGCTTTACCTCAGACTATCTTCTTATCATGTGTCTTCCTTTGTTAACCTTCTCTTCTCTCGCTTAGGAGGTCACCTGTCATTGTCCCGCACTTCTATCCTCATGTTCTCCCACACCACTGTGCAGTGTACTCATGTCATGTTTGTAATCCTCCACTCCTGTATCTCTATATATACTGGTAGGCATTGAGGACTTATTCCTCACGCAACATCTTATATTCCCTCTCCTCACTGTACCTTCTCTCCTCCCTCTCCACTCATAGACATTGAGCTCCTAGTGCTCCTTGTCTTCTTCTATACATCTCATTGTCCTCTCCATCGAGCTCCTAGTGCTCAACATCATCCTTACCTTCATCATTGTTGTCCAGCGGTATCTCAGCCACCTCATTGTGACAGTGATCTGTGGGATCAGACATGGTGGATGATGTGGCAGATGCAAATAGATGTAGTTGAAATGTGAATCAATGAGATTGAGTTAGATCAGCAAGGCCAAAGGGGTAGATCAAATATGTAGATTGATGAGGTTGATCAAGAGTCAGTAGGATGTTGATCTGTGGTAGATCAGGTGGTACTCCAACTTGGTGTGTGGTTTAGGCTTTGCCTGGGCCCATAACCTATTAAGTGGATAAACCTATACACATAGTAATCACCCTGCAAGTGATGATAGTTCAATTAATACATTATATAGAAATATATGAAATACATGAATGAGATGCATACCTGTGAGTGACGATAGTTTGATAGGGAACTTCACCACCCGCAGTATCGAGTCATACATTAACTGTGTGAGAATAAAGTATGTCAGAGTCTATATTGTCCTCCAACAGAGGTTTGGTGAGCTCGAGTGTGGCAACTCGGACCATGTGACCTCCAGCGGAGTACCCGATCAGAGCAAGACAAGTGACATCTATCTTTGTGACAGTGTGGAAAGCATCCAATGTGAGATATGTGAACAGGGAGGCAATGTCCATTGGGAAGACTGTAGCTGTGGTACGGCGAGGGATGAGGAGACATGTATCAGGTGAGATGAAGATGACCCCCTTGGAGAGGAATCGATCCATCCAGAGAGCAGAGT
>WSTV01000835.1:0-11809 GCA_019632285.1 Tulasnella sp. 332
AACATGAGGATAGAAGTGCGGGGCAGTGACAGGTGACCTCCTAGCTGAGAGAAGAGTAGGGACAGTGAGGGAATAGAAGAGAAGCCTGCTGACAAAGAGAGACACATGATAGAAGTTAGCCCGAGGTTAAACCGATAATAGTCCGATATAATTCCGAGGTCCGTTCCGTGGGATAGTCGAATGTGACTATAAGGTAAGAGCCCGTGTTCGAGTTGTCCTTCGAGGTAAGACGTAGTTGTGACAGTTGCCCCCTCTAAGGTTGCTGAGCGCCATTGTTCGATGGAGTGTGATGCAACCTTTTGGGATGAGGTCTGTCTGGATTGGCTTCATGGAATTCCTTGATCAGTTTGTCAGCGTTGATAGTGTCTTCAAGGTAGTTCCATGAGTTCTCCGACGTGTCGTATCCTTTCCATTGTACGAGGTACTGGAATCTTGTTCGATTCCATCGCAAGTCCAAGATTCGTTCCACTTCGTATTCTTCTTCTCCTAACTCGTTCTGCACGGGAGGTGGGGGTGACGTCCTTCGTCCTTCGATTAGGTCCTTCGACGTGGCGGTTAGCCAGGATACGTGGAACACAGGGTGTATCTTTAGCGTGTCTGGGAGTTTCAATCTATAGGCTGACCTTCCGACCTTCTCTATTACCTCATAGGGTCCGAACCTCCTATGTTCCAACTTTGCTGAGGGTCTCGACGTCTTAATCGCCTCGGTTCCGGTGAGACTGTCCTTTCGGCTCAGCCATACACGATCCCTGACTTGATGCGGAGTTGCCTGCTGCATGTGAACGTCGTAGAAGGTTCGGTGTTTTTCCTCTGCCTTTTTCAACATTGCTTTGACTTCTTCCCCAATTTCCTTGATCTTCATTGCCATTTCTTCTGCTGCTGGGACCTTGACTTCGTTGAACGTTTGTGGTGCGATCACCGGATGTCTTCCTTGATCCGCGTAGAATGGTGTGACTCCTGTGGACAAACTGGTTGTATTGTTGTACTGGAATTCAGCTATTGCTAGCCATTCGTCCCAGTCGTCCTGTCTGTAGTTCACGTATAATCGAAGGTATTGCTCCAACATCAAATTTATCCTTTCCAACTGCCCGTCTGTCTGCGGATGGTACACGGTTGAGAAGTTGGGTTTGACACCGATCGATTCATATAATCTTTTCATGAATTCCGAGTTGAATGTCGTGCCTCGATCCGATACTGTTCGTAGCGGGTTCCATGATGTTTCCATACGTTCTCTAGGAACATCTTCGCGGTGTCTTGAGCTGACGAGCTTTCTTTTGTTGTGATGAAGTGGGCCCTTTTTGTGAATCTGTCCACTACTACGAGTATCGAGTCATTCTTTCGCTTGGTTGTCAGGAGTTTTACTATGAAGTTGTATGTGATGTCTGTCCATCGTCCTTCTGATGCTTCCAACGGTTGCAGAGGTCCTTGTGGTTTCTGGTTGATCACCTTGGTTCGAAGACATGAGTCGCAGTGGTCCACGTAGTCGTTTACGAACTTCGTCATTGAGGGCCACCAGTAGTTCCTAGATATCAATTCTAGCGTCTTGGCCCTACCAGGATGTCCTGCCGTGATCGCGTCGTGCCTCGATTCTACGATGTCTTTGTGTATCTCGTAGTTCTGTGGGACGTAGATCTTCCTCTTGTACATGAGTATAAAGTCTACTAGGCAGTAATCGCTCATTTTTTCCCTGATCTTCGATGGTGCCTTTGTTTCGTCTGATCGTAAGAAGGCCAGGACAGCAGACATCGACTTGTCTTTGTCTAGTTTGTTTCTGATCCTGTCGACGATTTCTTTATCCGAGAATATTGCGGCGTTGACTTCGAAGTTCGATTTTTTGAGAATTGATTTGAAATTCTCTTCTTCCCCCTTTGGCTGATGATCTGGCCTTCTAGATAGAGGGTCGGGTCTCGCTTTCACTCTGGGTCAATAGATGATTTTGAAGTCGAACCCGGCCAGGAATAGACTCCATCTAGCCTGTCTTCTCGATGGTTCCTTCGTTGTCATGAAGGTTTCCAAGTTGGCGTGGTCGGTTATTACTGTGGTTTGACCATTTGCCCCCTCGAGGTATTGTCTCCAGTCTCTAAATGCTTCATAGATGGCAAGGAGTTCCAGGTCGTAGACATCATAGTTTCTTTCCGCTGGTGTCAGTGATTTCGAGGCATAGGCGATTGGGTGGAGCTTCCCATCGTCGCCTTTTTGCGACAGTATTGCTCCTCTGGCGAAGACTGATGAGTCGGTTTCCACTATGTAGGGTTTTTCGAAGTCGGGGAAGGCAAGCACAGGCGACAATGTGAATGCTTTCTTGAACGTGTCCAAGGATGCCTGTTGTTTGCTTCCCCATATGAACTTCTCGCCTTTCTTCAGCAGATCCATCATAGGTCGAGCAATCTTTGAGTACCCTTGGATGAACCTTCGGTAGAAGTTCGTGAATCCCAGGAATACTTGGATGTCATGGACAGACTTCGGTACTGGCCATTCTTCAATTGCAGCTATCTTCACTTTATCCATCCTCATCGTGGTTCCATCGATGATGAACCCCAGATATTTGATCTCAGTTAGTTCAAACTCACTCTTTGAGTGATTGGCCCATACGTTGTTCTCTTTCAGTCTTCTCAAGACTTCCATGACGATTTCATCGTGTTCTGCCTTTGTCTTTGCGAAGATCAGAATGTCATCCAGGTAGATGACGATTTGATGGTCCAACATGTCTCTGAAGATGTCATTCATAAAGAGTTGGAAGTTGGCGGGGGCGTTGGTGAGACTGAAAGGCATGATGGTATACTCGTAGTGTCCATATCGAGTTCTGAATGCTGTCTTCCATTCATCACCCTCCGCTATCCTGACGTTGCTGTATCCGGATCGCAGATCGATTTTGCTGGATATCTTTGCTCCCTGTACTCTGTCCATTATCTCGTTCGGGAGCGGCAGTGGGTATTGGTTCTTTACCGTCATGGCGTTGAGGTCCTGATAATTGACGCATAGGCAGAGGCTTCCGTCTTTCTTCTTCATGTACATCACTGGTGCTTCAGCTGGTGACTTCGACAGTCGGATGTGTCCCTTCTTAAGATTTTTGTCGAGGTATTCTCAAAGGGCGTTGAGCTCGGTGGGTGACATGGCATATATCTTCTTGAACGGAGGGGTTTTCCTAGGGAGTAGGTCTATACGTAGGTCGTAGTCGCGCGTGGGTGGTAGTACTTGAGATTCCTTCTTATCAAATATCTCTAGATAACAATGGAATCGTGCGGGAACCGCTTCTGCTGGTTCTTTCTTCAGTTTGGACTTGTCATCCTGCTCTGCGATCCTTGCCGCGTGCGACTGTCCTGCTGCAATCTCGAGGGGACTGAGCTCGTGTGACCAGAACACGCCGAGGTCAATAGCATCTACGGCTTGCTTCTTCCAAGCGTTCTCCGTGATGAAAGCAATGTTAACTTCTTCTTCCTTTGGTACTTTTGGTTGGCTGACCAAAGTTTCCCAATTCTCTCTGAATTCTGTGTTCTTCTTCGGCTTTTGAGGGGCTCTCGAATCCACTCCATACGCGTCGATGTGTTGCGGTAGGCAATGTTGCGAGCAGTATCTGGATTTGAATACCACTCGATCCGCCGCTTCTTTCGACCATTCGATTTCTGGTTGATGTTGCCTTATCCAGGTGAGGCCTATGACTACATCATATCTTCCTATGTCCGCGACATGGAACTTCTGGTCGTGTACATGGTTTTCGATTTGTAACTGACACTTGACCGCTTGATTGATGCCTTCTTTCTGGATCAGTTCTCTGTTTATAGTATACGCTGGTCGTGCAGGGATTTCGAACGTGGGGATTAAGTGATCATGGACGAGGGCTTTATTAATGAAAGTGGACGATGCTCCAGGGTCGTAAAGGGCGAGGATAGGGATCGCGTTTTTTCCAAACTTTAGTGTCGCTTCCAGTTCCAATGGTGCTTCCAGGTCTTTTCTGATGTCAGGAGTGTGGTATTGACTATCGACGAGGGCATTTGCCATGATAGTAGTAGTGGGGGGTACATCATATGAAAAGGGCTCAGGCATGGAACATAGAGGAGTAAAAAAGTTTGAGCATAACGGGACTGACGGTGACGCGATGTCACACCTCAGTCCCAGGCGTTTCCCTGGCGCTCTGCGCCTTCTTCCTGCTCATTCCTCTGAGTGTCCACTCCTTCGAAGGCCCTTCCGGCCGCTTCATCTGCTGCTCTCATCTCCACAGCCCTTGCTTCTTGTCTTACTTCGCGCTCCGCATCTCGATTAGGCTCCACTCGTCGATCCAACCCAGCATTTACTGCCAGGGGCGCGGCCCTACAATCTCAGGCAAAGTGCCCCATCTGCCCGCAACACAGACATGCCCCTGCCTGCCTCCTTCTCTGCTTCTCCGTGTCGGTCAGGCGTCGGCGACCTCCTTGATCGATCTCCATTGTGTTGGGATCGCGAGGGGCGCCTGGACGTCCTTGGTTCCTGGGCGGCTGTTGTGGTTGTGGTGGTCTTTGTTGGGCTCTCTCCCTCAAGACCTGCTGTATGTATGGATTTGTGTTGCGCGGTTGTTGCGGCTGTTGGGGCTGTTGGGGATGTTGTTGCTGTTGTGCGGGGGCCGCTGGACGTGGGTGCTGTCGACGTTCTTCTGCGTGTGCTTCGAACAGTCGGTTGTCTATCGTGATTGCCTCCTCCTGAAGGTCCAGGAGGTTGTTGGCCCAACCGGTTGTGGCTTTAGTGAGCTTGATTTCTGCCTTTAGTCCCAGCTTGTACTGCGACATCAGCGCCTGGTCGTTCCAGGTCACGTGGTGGGCGTACTTGCTGAATTCAGCAGTGTACGTTGATGCCGAGCTTGTCTGTCGCAAGTTTTGCAGGGCGGCCTCCGCTTTGGCTTCTCGATCCGGGTCGCCGAACGCGTGTTCAAACATCTGCTTGAACTTGCCCCAGGTGTTGATCGTTGGAGTGGCTGAGGAGAGGTCCTTAATGACGATTAGGGACCATTTTTGGGCCTTGTTGATGAGGTACCCAATCGACCAGTTGATTAGGTCGAGGTCGCTGCTGAACTGCTGAGCGGACATTACGATATATTGTTCACACGAGGCCAAGAATTCGTAGGCCTTGTCTCCTCGTTTTCTTCCATCGTATTTCTCTGGGACCGCGACTTTAGGTCCTTTGGGAGGTAGTTGAGCGACCTGTCGGCTGGTGATCGATGGTCCGGGCGTTTGAGGTTGGCTTGTGAATATGTATTGAGTATGGTTGGCGACGACTGGCGCTGCGACCTGTTGTTGGGGTCGATTGGTTAGGTTGTTTACGTTGGTGGTGAGACTAGCCACTTGTGTGGCTAGGGCGGCGATGGTGGCGAGGAGCTGATCGTAAGTAGGAGGATGAGTTGCCATTGCTGGCGGGAGTTCGATGGTTGGGATGATCAGGGCTAGTGGTTGAATGGGATGAATGTATGGGGATGGGGAGTGAATGACGCTGTGAGTTTCGCTGTCCGAGTCGTGCTCCGACGGTACTTGTTCTCGATACGTCCTTGCTCGTCGAGGAGGCGTGACTGTTCAGTCCCACCTGGCGAGGCTCTCGAAGGTTGTGTGAATGAAGTGCAATTTGGTTTGCACACCGAGTTCGACGTAGAGGTAGGCTGGGCAGATGGTTGGGTCGACGTGGATGATTCGTGTGAGTTGCTGTCGCTTTGGGTAATAGGGGATGCAAATGATTGGGAAGGGGTGGTTCTCACGTATGACCCAGCTGCCTGGTAGAATGCGCTTGACCCGATCAAGGTCCTGGTGTGCGATTGTGAATGCTACGATTCAGTTTGTGTCTTGCGCTAGTCCGCTGATGTTGTGTGTGTAGAGATTTGGTGTCTCTTTGTTACAGAGGTTATAGCGGAGCGCTGGCATGTATTGTTTGTCGTGGAGTGGTGTTGAGGACGCAACGTAATGTCACGAAGGGAGGACTGAGGAACCGCTGGACGACGATGACGAGGGTAACGGTGATGTCGAGCACTCGAAGCTCGATGGAGAGGACAAAGGAAGATGTATAAGAGATGTCAAGGAGCACTAAGAGCTCAATGACTGAGAGAGGGATGATAGGAGAGAGGTAGAGAGGAGATACAATGAAGAGAGAATCCAAGACGTTGCGTGAGGAATAAGTCCTCTACGCCTACTGGTATATATAAGTTTACAAGAGTGGAGGATTACAAAGATAACATGAGTACACTGCGTGGCGGTGTGGGAGAACATGAGGATAGAAGTGCGGGGCAGTGACAGGTGACCTCCTAGCCAAGAGAAGAGTAGGGACAGTGAGGGAATAGAAGAGAAGCCTGCTGACAAAGAGAGACACATGATAGAAGTTAGTCCGAGGTTAAACTGATAATAGTCCGATATAATTCCGAGGTCCGTTCCGTGGGATAGTCGAATGTGACTATAAGGTAAGAGCCCATGTTCGAGTTGTCCTTCGAGGTAAGACGTAGTCGTGACAGGTCTGTGTGCCTGTTATTGTTTGTCTATTTCTACTGACAACATAGCAGTGGTGAAGTCCTTATCAAATCATTGTCTGAACTTCATCATTGACTGTGTTGTCAGGTAATGTCTTTCACACTCTATTATACTTATCGAATCATCATCTGAACTTCATCATTGACTGTGTTGTCAGACTCATCCGTTGCATAAAGCTTTAAGTTTAACAAGCTGTCCTAGCACACTCAGCACTCAATGACTGAGAGATTGATTCGATAGACATTAGCAATGCCTACCTTAACGGCGAACTTCCCAACAATGTAGCAGTCTATATGAAGCAACCTGAAGGTTTCCAACATGGTGACGAAGTATGTGAGTTGAAAAAGGGGCTATACGGTCTGTGTTGTGTGATGACTACACCATGAATCTGAACTCTAGGCTTAGGTTTAGTGACTCATCATAACTAGGCTTAGGTTTAGTGACTCACCATCTCTAGGCTTAGGTTTAGTGAGTCATGATCCTTAGGCTTAGGTTTAGTGAGTCACAATATCTAGGCTTAGGTTTAGTGAGTCATCGTGGTAATGCACACAAATCTCCTTTCATTCATCGTCCACATCTGGAATTCCTATCGTCCCCATTCATGGTCTACTTTCTCATCTTATCACCTTTCATTTGTACTCACATGTTTGCGACTGATTCATGTTCTAACCACAGTGTAGCGCACAACCATGACTGAGGTCTGTGCGCATATTTGTGTTTGTCTATTTCTACTGACAGCATGACAGTGGTGGAGTCCTTATCGATTTATCGTCTGAACTCCATCACTTGACTGTGCTGTCAGGTAATGTCCTTTTTGTATCTTCATACCTTATCGATTTATCATCTGAACTCCATCACTTGACTGTGCTGTCAGACACGTATCCTTTGCATATAGCTTAAAGTTTAACAGGTTATAGGCCCTGACCTCGCCTAAATTTTCTTTCGCTGCAAAACAATCAATCACAAACAAACTTGGATTTTAATCCAAACCATCTCAAAAACTTCTTACTCATTACATGCCAGCCAATAGACGCATCCTTCGCCCACATCATCGCCAAGCAAATCGAGTATATGTGTCTGATTTAATTGCAGAACACGCCCTCACCAACAAAACCCTATTCGTCATCATCAACACCGCACACGTCGACTCTTTCCTCAACATCATCTCAACATCATATATCCATTCCCACCACATCCATCATATCGAAGGACTCAGTCAACTCTACTGGACCACCATCATCCTATGACATCGACCCTTCAGCCCTCAACGCGGACTCCTCTGACGCCTACAGAACGGTATCTACAACATCGATAACTTCGTCTAAGAAGTTCCCACCTCACTCTTCAACAACTGCATATAAGACAACATGCCATCTACAAGCGAAAAGACAGTCACCTTGACTGAAGGAAACTGGGACGCATGGGAATCATATGTAGAAGATACCTGCCTCAGCTCTGGGCAGCTCGCTTGGAAGTGCCTAGAAGGTAGCGGTTGGACAGAACCGGTCGTATCTACAACCTTGCCCACTGACTTCGAACGAAAGGAACACTTGAAGTGGGAGAAGTCACAGAACGCTGCAAAAGGGATTATTTGGTCATCAATATCAGAGCCAAACAAACAGCTCATCAAGCAGATGACTGCCTTTAACGCCTATGCTACGCTCAAAGCAGCTCACAATCTGTCAACAGGAGATCGACAGTACCAGCTCCTACAAACCTTCGCGTCCATACACCAAACCCACAAGGAGAACCTTCCTGAATACCTATCCCGCAGTCAAGTCACAAGGGACCATCTCCTCGCAGCGCTACCAACAACTGCCACGGCGGCCGACCTGCTTAGCACCATCGTCGCATTCTTCTCCCTACAAAACCTTGAAGACACCAAGGAAAATCAGTTGTTAAGAGACACACTTCAACGAACAACCAACATCAGTGAAGCAACACTCGAGACAGCTTACAGGAAGGAGCAGACATCGTGAACAACCAATGCGATAGTCGCCAAGCAAGAATCGGCAAAGAGGACTAGAGTCACCGCTGCAGCAGTCAAAGAGGACAACAGCAACAGCAACAACATCAACAATAACAACAACTTCACCCGCAAACCATGTGGTTCACATCCCCCCTGCACACACTGTTCGCAAACATCCCATAAGGCTGAAAACTGCTGGTCGAAATTTCCTGAGAAGAAACCTGAGTGGGTAAAGATGAGGGAGGACATTCAGAAGAAAGAGAGGGAGGCCAAACAACGACCTCGAGCTCAACGTGTTGCGCGATGAACGTCCTACCAAAACTGAACTCTAGGCTTAGGTTTAGTGACTCATAGTTGCTAGGCTTAGGTTTAGTGAGTCATCGCGTTGATGCACACAAATCTTCTATTCATCTATCGTCCATATAACACATTCCATATCGTCCCCATCAATGGTCTATTTCTTATATTATAACCTTTCTTATGTCTGACCTTTTATGATTGAGGTATCAACCACCGTGTAGCGCACTACCATGACTGAGGTCTGTGCGCGATGTTCATTTGTCTACTTTAGACTGACAGCACAGCGGTTGAAGTTCACTATCGATTCATTGATTGAACTTCAACCGCTCTTGGTGTTGTCAGGTACTGTTCCCTCTTTCATATATTTACTATCGATTCATTGATTGAACTTCAACCGCTCTTGGTGTTGTCAGATATTCGTCGGTCACTTACAGCCTAACTCCCCTTGACTGAACCATCAGCAAGGACACTTGGCTTATACCTCCACAACCCCAATTGTATAGTTTAACACAATGCACCAGAGTTGACGACTCCGACGACGAAGATATAGTCGAAAGCTGCAAGATGGCAAGTTGTACCACCCTACCTGATGGAACCCTGGGCAGTGCTGACCACGACTGGAACACAGACACAGGCGCCACGTCATCTATGATGCCCCATCTCCATTGGATCAGAAACTTGACACCCTGTCACATTCCTGTCCACATAGCGAACAACGAAGTCGTCTATGCGGAAGGAAGAGGGGACGTCTTGTTTCAACCAACTGTTGATGGGGAAAAGGCTGCTCCCATCCTGTTCAGTCGTGTGTTGTACGTACCTGCCCTGGCGTCCAATCTGTATGCTATGCTCCGACCTTCTCAAAAACGCAGGATCATCACAACAATCAACAGTAAGGGAATTAAGTTCACCAATCAGGGCATCACTTTCATGACCGCATCCTTCACTGGACCCACAGCATATCTTGATGGTGTTACCATCCCAGCTAAAGAATTAGCAAGAACCACCTCCTCCATACCCAATCTCACTCGTCATCTCTAGCATTGACATCTTGGTCATATTGGTGAAGACCGGTTTGATCAAATGATCAATAAAGATCTAGTGAAGGGGCTAACCCTCAAAGGAAAGACATCCCTTTTCCCACACTCTGCGAACCATGCTTGGCCAGTAAGCAGAAACGAGAACCTTTCCCCTCTTCCAAAACCATCGTCACCAAACCACTCGAAATCGTCGTATCCGACCTACACAGACCCCTACCATCAACAGATGAAGGCTACAAGTACTGAATCACCTTCACCGACTCCTACTCACGTATGACCTGGATCTATGGTCTAATGTACAAGAGCCACGCATTTGATGCCTACAAAAGCTGGAAAGCACATGTGGAACGACAGACAAACCACAAGCTCAAATGCTTCAGAGATGACAAAGGAGGAGAGTTCATAGGAAAGAAATGGGACACAGAATTTAAGGAGGAAGGTATCGTGCACGAAAGATCTACAGTTGACACACCTCAATCAAACGGACTCGCTGAACGTGTCAACCGAAAGATAGAAGAGTCAACCACATCCATGCTTGCTGAAGCAAAACTACCCCAAGCTTGCTGGATGCATGCAGCCGGTCTCGCCATTTTCATCATCAATTCCGCCCCCACCTCTGCTATCGACGGAAAAACACCCTACGAAGCATTCTATGGGAAGAAACCAGATGTCAGCTGACTTTGTGTCTTCGGATGCCGCGCACACATTCACATCCAAAAGAAGCACAGAGGAGACAACTTGTGGCACACCCGACCATGCATATACCTAGGATTCGAAGATGGGTACAAGGCTTTTAAATGTTTCGATCCAGCTACAGGTAAAATCGTGATATCCAGGGACGTTACCTTCAACGAAATGGAATTCCCCTCAATCAAATGGGACGCAGATGACGCGCCCTTCACAGGAGGGTACTTCCACTATCCTGCAACAACAACACCTTGTCCCCCAACACCTCAGACACATGCAACAGTTGGGGGTGCATCCCCACCATCTTGGCCACCTCATCCACAACCCACTGCTCCACCTTTAACCTCTTCATCATCATCGTCATCATCGTCATCCTCACCAACACCTTCACAATCCCCATTACCAAAGAAAACTTGTGACAATGACGATTACAAAGAAGATGACCACAAGGACAAGACAGATGAAGACGACGGCTGGGAACCAAGCCCTAAAAAAGCAGGGAAGTCAGGAAAACGCCCCAGGAAAACCCAAAGTATATCACCCAAAGAACAGTACGAGGAGGAATACTTTAGGACAAAACAAAGCAGAAAAGGGAAGGAAAGGCAACACCCAGCAGAAATCAAACCAAACGCCACACCCACCTCGCCGGAGAAAAGAAAAGAGGCAAGCAAGGGAAAAGGAAAAAAGCTGCGTATACTGGAAGAAATCAGAGGGATGTCATACTCACAAGAACCAGAAGACGCCTCAGAAAACCAACCCGGGCCAAGCAGCAGTCCACTACCTAACCAACAGCAAGAAGGTCCATGACGCAATCCACCACAAGCACGCCAGACCCCACTCGACAAAGGAATCATAGGCGCTCATTGTTGCAGGGTGCTTGTTGGCTCGCTTAAGTGCCCACTGTAGCGCCCACAGCTAAGTGCCCAGGTGGTGTGTGCTGTAGGGCGCTCTGTGGCTTGCTTAGGCGCCGATTGAAGCACCTAAGAGCTAAGCGCCCATGTGGTGATGCTTACACCTCTGCCACCAAGTCCCAAGACCGCCCTCTCTACTCTTATCCCTTTGTCCATTACACTTCCCCCTTGCCTAAGCGCCCACTGGCATGCTGGCGCTTATCCTGGTTCATCTCCTATCTCCACCGGCCTTTGTTCCACCTGAGACAAAGGCATTCTATTTCCTATTCGCTTCTAATCACTCCCATTGTGTTCCTTTTCCCCATTTGTCCACAATCACTTCATTGTCTTCTTATCTCTATGGTTTCCAATCGCTTCCCTAGTGTTCTCTTCTTCCTTTGTGTTGTGGTTCTTCCTTTATCACTTGTATCTTCCTTTGTGATGTGTTCT
>WSTV01000836.1:0-11805 GCA_019632285.1 Tulasnella sp. 332
GTTGGTCAACCTTAGACACACAGGAAAGGTCTCAGAGTTCACAGCAAGATTCAGGGAACTTGCAGCCCAAACCAAGTGGAATGACGAAAGCAAAATCGCAGTATATTTGACTAAGCTCAAGGAGTCCATCAGAGGGATCATCTTCACTACCATTTCCCCACTGACCAAGTATGAAGAGTTCATCAACTGGATGATCAAAATCAGGGACCAAGTCGAAACTTTCAATTCAGAGCATATCCAAAATATCAGTCAAGGCACCAGAAATCAGGGGCTATCTAGATCTCAGGGCCCTAGAAACTCAGGAGTTCCAGGAAGACAGCCAGCTCCGTCAGGTAATCAGCAACCTAATCTTTCTAAGGAAGAGCTTGAAAGACATCAGAAAGACAACAGGTGCTTTAAGTGCCATCAGATCGGTCATTGTTGGGATGACCCTAAGTTTCATTCAAAACCCAATGCAGGAACAGGAAACCCAAATCCTGGAAACACTCCAGGATTACCTACAAAAGCAGGCAATGCTACATACAAACAGGACCCTGAAGAGGCCAAAATAGAAAGGTCTCTAAGGTTAGATGCTGTGTTGTTCAAACCCAGCAATTCTAGGTTTCAGTGGGATAAGTATGATGGGAACAAGTTTTCCCTTAATGCACTGAATTTAGAAAAGCCATGGAAGGCAAAAAACTAAAAGTTCTAGATGAAGACTTGGTGTTTCACCTAGAAGTAGTTTCAGGGAAAACCAGTAATACCCACATCAGAAAATTAGGACAATTCTCTCAAAATAAAATTGCCATAAACATTAACATGATGGTCGATTCAGGAGCTACAGGAATCTTCATCGACCAAGGATTCTGCAAGAAACTTGGGGTTACTTTGGTAAAGTGCAAAACCCCTATAAGACTTAACCTGTCTGATGGATCAAATGTAGGTTTAATAACTCATCAAGTAAAAGCAACCCTTCTCATTTAAGGAGAAGAGCAAGAGCTGGTTTTAGAAGTAACTAGGCTCTCAACCTATCCTATTATATGAGGACTCCTGTGGCTTAAGATGTATGATCCAAGGATAAATTGATTAGAGGAAGAAGTCCTCATCAACACAGGAATAGAAGACATTTCAGCATTAAAGCAGCAAATTCAAGAGGAATTACATCAGTATCTAAAAGTGTTCAGCAAGGAAGAAGCCAGGGTTACGCCACCACACTGCATGTGGGATTGCGAGGTAGACTTGCATGAAGGCAAACTGTCACGACTACGTCGCGCCCAAGTCCAACTCGAACACGGGGACCTTCTCTATGGTCACAATCGACTATCCCACGGAACGGACTACGGAGTATCTCGGACTATTCTCGGTTTTACCTTGGACTAACTTCTGATCATGTGTCTCCCTTAGTCATTACGCTTCTCTTCTATTCCCTCACTGTCCCTACGCTTCTCTCGGCTAGGAGGTCACCTGTCACTGCCCCGCACTTCCCACCTTGTGTTATCCCACACCGCCGTGCAGTGTACTCGTGTTATCTTTGTAATCCTCCACTCCTGTATCTCTATATATACCAGTAGGCGTAGAGGACTTATTCCTCACGCAACGTCTTGCACTCCCCTCTCCTACATTGTACTCCTCTACTCCTTCATCATACTCTTCGTCGTTGAGCTCCTAGTGCTCCTCGACCTCTTCTATACAACTCTCTTGTCCTCATCGAGCTCCTAGTGCTCGACGTCGTCCAGCGGTCTCTCAGCCTTCCATTCGTGACATTACGTTGCGTCTTATCACCACTCCACGACACTTTTATGCCAGTACTCCGCTACAACCTCCGAAGCAAAGAAACTCCCAACCTTTACACTCCCAACATCAGCGGACTGGCGCAAGACAGTAACCGAATCGTCGCATTCGCAATCGACCAACCGGACCTCGAGAGGATCAAACGAATTCTACCTGGGAGCTGGGTCCTCCGCGAAACCTACGAACATCCGATCGTCTGTATCCCCTATTATCCCAAACGCCAACAACTTGCCCGCATCATCCACGTCAACCCTACTATCTGCCCGGCGTACCTACGTATCGAATTAGGGGTACAAACAAAGATCCACATCATCCACACAACCTTCGAAGCCCTTGCCAGGTGGGACTAACCAGTCACGCCTCCCAAACGAGCAAGGACGTATCGGGATCGAGTCCCGTCTGAACACGACTCGGATAGCGAAACTCACAGCGTTATCCGTTCCCCATCCCCATACATCCATCCTATCCAACCGCTAGCCCCTTATATCCCCACTATCGCACTACCACCAGCAATGGCGACTCAACCGCCAACCTACGACCAACTCCTTGCCACCATTGCAGCTCTGGCCACTCAAGTAGCCAGTCTCACCACCAACATAAACAACTTAGTCAATCAACCACAACAACAAGCCCAAGTAATCGCCACCCTCCACACCCAGTACATATTCAATGCCAACCCCAACCCCATAGGACCCTCGATCACGACCCAACAAGTCGCACAACTGCTGCCTAAAGGACCGAAGGTGGCAGTGCCAGAGAAGTATGATGGGAAGAAAAGGGGGGACAAGGCATACGAATTCATCGCGGCCTGCGAACAGTACATTGTACTGTCTGCCCAACAGTTCGCCAGTGACAATGACCTAATCAACTGGGCACTCGGGTATATGACGGAGGAAGCGCAAAAATGGGCGCTCATCATCATCAAAGACCTCACATCCGCGACGCCCACGATTGACACCTGGGGCAAGTTCCGTCAAACCTTCGAGCACGCCTTTGGCAACCCCGATCGAATCGCCAAGGCCGAGACAGCTCTCTGCAACCTCCGGCAAACCGGGTCCGCAGCCACGTACACGGCTGAGTTCAGCAAGCAGGCGCACCACGTGACATGGAACGACCAGGCCCTGATCTCACAGTACAAGCTGGGACTCAAGGCCGAGATCAAGCTCGCCAAAGCAGCAGTCGGTTGGGCGAATAACCTCATCGACGTCCAAGAAGAGGTGATCACCATCGACAACAGGCTCTTCGAAGCCCATGCAGAGGAACGAAGACAGAACCCTCGACCATCAGCCCCGACACAGCAACCTCGTCCTCCCCAGCCACTGCAGCAACCTCAGCAACCTAGAAACACGAACCCCTACCTTCAACAGGTGCTGAGGGATCGCGCACAACAACGCCCTCCTCAACAACAACAACAACAACAACAGCATCGACAGCAGCCACGTCAAGGTGCTCCCAGGGATCCCAACGCTATGGAGATTGACCAAGGAGGGCGCCGACGTCTAACGGATGCAGAGAAACAAAGGAGGCGACAGGCCGGGGCATGTTTGAGGTGTGGCCAAATGGGTCACTTTGAAAGGGATTGTAGGGCCGCGCCCCTAGCAGTAAATGCTGGGTTGGATCGACGAGCGGCGCCTAGAGAAGACAACCAGGAAGCCCGAGAGGAAGCAAGGGCGGAAGAAATGAGGGCCACAGATGCAGCAGTAGGAAGGGTGTTCAAAGCTGCGGCCGCTCAAGGGAATGAACAGGAAGAAGGCGCAGGGCGCCAGGGAAACAAATGGGACTGAGGTGTGACATTGCATCACCGTCAGTCCCTCTATGCTCAACGAACTTTTTTGCTACTCTATGTTCCATGCCCGAGCCGTCTTTTTATGATGTACCCCCACCCATTACTACTATCACGGCCAACGCCCTAGTCGATAGTCAATCCCATTCATCCAACATCAGAAAAGACCCGGAAGCCCCTTTGGAACTAGAAGCAACCCTAAAGTTCGATAAAAACGCGATCCCTATCCTCGCCTTATACGATCCTGGAGCATCGTCAACCTTCATTAATAAATCCCTGGTGGATGAACATCAAATCCCTACCTTCGAGATACCCACCAGACCCGCATATGCAATCAATGGAGAACCAATCCAAGATGGTGGCATCAACAGAGCAGTCAAATGCGAACTACAAATCGAGAACCACAGAAACACACAAAAATTCCATGTCGCAGACATTGGAAGGTACGATGTGGTAATCGGCCTAACCTGGATTCGCGAGCATCAACCTGAGATCAAATGGTCGACTATAATGGCAGACCGAATGGTTTTCAAGTCCAGGCACTGCTCGCAACGATGCCTCCCTAATCATATCGACGCGTACGGAGTAGACTCTAGAGCTCCGCGTTTGCCGAAGAAGAACCAGGAACTCAGAAGAAATCTGGAGACATTGATTACCCAACCAATCTTGGAGAGAGAAGGAAAACTCAACATTGCCTTTATCACGGAGTGCGCTTGGAAAGAACAAGCAGCAGAAGCCATGGAAGTTGGTGCGTTCTGGTCGCATGAACTTAGCCCCCTCGAGATCGCAGCTGGACAGTCGCACGCGGCAAGAATCGCGGAGCAGGATGACAAGTCCAAACCAAAGAAGGAACCAGCTGAAGCCGTTCCCCCACAATTCCATCGATATTTGGAAATATTCGATAAAAAGGAATCACAAGTCCTTCCACCCGCGCGCGACTACGATCTTCGTATTGACCTACTACCAGGGAAGACACCCCCGTTCAAGAAGATCTACGCCATGTCCCCCACCGAACTCGACGCCCTCCGTGAATACCTTGACGAGAATACCAAGAAAGGTCACATTAGACCCTCGAAATCACCGGCAGGAGCACCGGTAATGTACATGAAGAAAAAGGACGGAAGTCTAAGACTATGCGTTGACTACAGAGATCTCAATGCAATGACGGTGAAGAATAGGTATCCGCTACCGCTCCCTAACGAAATCATGGACCGAGTACAAGGAGCGAAGATCTTCAGTAAAATCGATCTACGATCTGGATACAGCAACGTACGAATCGCAGAAGGAGACGAGTGGAAAACAGCATTCCGGATGAGATACGGACACTACGAGTACACCGTCATGCCCTTCAGACTTACCAACGCACCGGCCAACTTCCAACTCTTCATGAACGACATCTTCAGGGACATGCTAGACCATCAAGTAGTCATCTACTTAGACGACATCCTAATCTTCATGAAAACACAAGCCGAACACGACGCGATCGTCATGGAAGTCCTGAGAAGATTGAAAGCGAACAACGTATGGGCTAATCACTCGAAAAGCGAATTCAACCTCACAGAGATCGAATACCTCGGGTTCATCATCAATGGAACCACCATGCGAATGGATAAAGCTAAGATAGCGGCGATCGAAGAATGGCCCACTCCTAAATCAGTCCATGACATCCAAGTCTTCCTAGGCTTCGCCAACTTCTACCGAAGGTTCATCCAAGGATATTCGAAGATCGCGCGACCAATGATGGATCTGTTAAAGAAAAACAAAAAGTTCACATGGGGAAGCAAACAACAAGCATCCCTAGACGCGTTTAAACAAGCATTCACGACAGCCCCGGTATTAGCCTTCCCCGACTTCGACAAACCCTATGTGGTCGAAACCGATTCATCCGTATTCGCAAGAGGAGCGATACTATCACAAAGAGGCGAAGACGGGAAGCTGCACCCGATCGCCTACGCATCGAAATCGCTCTCACCAGCAGAAAGAAATTATGATGTATACGATCTGGAACTACTAGCGATATACGAAGCCTTCAGGGACTGGAGACAGTACCTTGAGGGGGCAAATGGTCAGACAACGGTGATAACGGACCATGCGAACTTGGAAACGGTTATGACGACGAAAGAACCCTCGAGAAGACAAGCCAGATGGAGTCTATTCCTGGCAGGATTCGATTTCAAGATTACATACCGACCAGGAGTGAAAGCACGTCCTGACCCCCTATCCAGAAGGCCAGACCATCAGCCAAGGGGGGAAGAGAAGATTTTCAAATCGATTCTCAAGAAGTCAAACTTCGAAATCAACGCCACGATGTTCTCAGACAAAGATTTCGTCGACAGAATCAAGCAGGAGATAGACAAAGACAAATCAATGTCTGCTGTCCTGGCCTTCCTTCGAACAGAAAAGGCAGATACACCAGCGAAGATCAAGGAAAAGATGAGTGACTACTGTCTAGTGGACGAAATAGTGATGTACAAAGGAAAGATCTACGTCCCACAGAACTACGGAATTAGGAAAGACGTAGTGGAGTCAAGGCATGACGCCATCACAGCCGGACACCCCGGAAGAGCAAAGACACTCGAACTGGTGTCTCGAACCTACTGGTGGCCATCCATGACAAAATTCATCAACGATTACGTGGATCATTGTGACGCTTGCCTGAGAACGAAAACCATCAACCAGAAACCGCAAGGACCACTACAGCCACTTGAAGCCCCAGAGAACAGATGGACAGACATCTCCTACGACTTCGTAGTGAAACTCCCAGTCACGAAGAAGAAGAACGACTCAGTACTCGTGGTCGTAGACCGATTCACAAAGTGGGCTCATTTCATCGCAACCAAGGAAAGCTCAAGCGCACAAGAAACTGCGAAAATGTTCTTGGAAAACGTGTGGAAACATCATGGAACTCCACTGCGAACAATATCGGATAGAGGAACGACATTCAACTCCGAATTCATGAGGAGACTCTATGAATTGATCGGCGTGAAACCCAACTTTTCCACGGCTTACCATCCCCAAACGGACAGACAAACAGAGAGAATCAACTCACTCATGGAACAGTATCTTCGACTCTACGTAAACTACCGACAAGACGACTGGGATGAATGGCTAGCGATCGCGGAGTTTCAGTACAATAACTCCATCAGCTCGTCGACGGGAGTCACACCGTTCTTCGCAGATCAAGGAAGACATCCGACGATCGCCCCACAAACGTTCAACGAGACGAGAGTACCAGCAGCGGAAGAGATGGCGAAACAGATCAAAGAGATTGGAGAAGAAGTAAAGGCAATGTTGAAGAAAGCGGAGGAGAAACACAGAAGATTCTATGATGCGCACACGCAGCAGGCAACTCCGCATCAAGTCGGGGATCGTGTATGGCTAAGCCGAAAGGATAGCCTCACCGGAACCGAGGCGATTAAGACGTCGAGACCATCTGCGAAGCTGGAGCACAGGAGATTCGGACCATATGAAGTAATGGAGAAGGTCAGAAGGTCAGCCTATCGATTGCGGCTTCCTGAAACGCTGAAAATACACCCCGTTTTCCATGTATCTCGGTTAACGGCTACGGCGAAAGATCCCATCGAAGGACGAAGGACGTCACCTCCCCCGCCCGTGCAGAATGAAGTCGGAGAAGAAGAATACGAAGTGGAACGAATCCTGGACTCACGATGGTATCGAACCAGGTTCCAGTACCTCGTACAGTGGAAAGGATACGACGCGTCGGAAAACTCATGGAACTACCTCGAAGACACCACCAACGCCAATGAAGAAATCAAAGAGTTCCACAAAGCCAACCCAGACAGACCACATCCGAAAAGGTTGAATCGCACTCCTCGCAACAATCGTGCTCAGCAACCTTAGAGGGGGCAACTGTCACGACTACGTCGCGCCCAAGTCCAACTCGAACACGGGGACCTTCTCTATGGTCACAATCGACTATCCCACGGAACGGACTACGGAGTATCTCAGACTATTCTCGGTTTTACCTTGGACTAACTTCTGATCATGTGTCTCCCTTAGTCATTACGCTTCTCTTCTATTCCCTCACTGTCCCTATGCTTCTCTCGGCTAGGAGGTCACCTGTCACTGCCCTGCACTTCCCACCTCGTGTTATCCCACACCACCGCGCAGTGTACTCGTGTTATCTTTGTAATCCTCCACTCCTGTATCTCTATATATACCAGTAGGCGTAGAGGACTTATTCCTCACGCAACGTCTTGCACTCCCCTCTCCTACATTGTACTCCTCTACTCCTTCATCATACTCTTCGTCGTTGAGCTCCTAGTGCTCCTCGACCTCTTCTATACAACTCTCTTGTCCTCATCGAGCTCCTAGTGCTCGACGTCGTCCAGCGGTCTCTCAGCCTTCCATTCGTGACACAAACCCTATAAGAAGGGAACAGTTTATCCCTTATCCCCAATAGAACTCCAGGCACAGGAGGAGTGGATCAAGGAACACTTAGAAAAGGGGTACATTCACCCATCCAAGTCCCCTTTAAGCACATCAACATTCTTTGTTAGGAAGAAAGACGACTCAGGGAAGATGACAAAGATTAGACTGGTGGTTGATTACAGGTATCTCAATGCCATTACAATAAAAAACCGGTATCTGATCCCTTTAATTGGGAATTTAACTGATCAGTTAGGAAAAGCAAAATTATTTATGAAGATGGATCTTCGCTATGGTTGTCATCTATTTTGTATTGCAGAAGGCAATGAATGGAAAATGGCATTTTCTACATGTTATGGGCAATTTGAATACACAGTCATGCTGTTAGGACCCTGCAACACCCCAGCCATCTTCCAACAGATGATGAATGAAATATTCAGGGACATGATAGATCACTGGGTCGTCATTTACCTAGATGACATCTTAGTATATGCTGTAGATGAAGAGGAACTTGCACAGTTAACTCTAGAAGTCTTGAGAAGACTGGAGGAAAATAATTTGTATGTTAAACCAGGAAAGTGCATATCCAAAGTACCCAAGGTAGAGTTTCTTGGGGTCTTAGTGTTCACAGGAGGATTACAGATGGATCCTGGAAAGACTAATGTGGTCAAGGAATGGCCAACTCCCAGGAATATCACAGAGCTTCAGTCATTCCTGGGGTTTTGCAATTTTTATAGGTGTTTTATACAAGACTTTTCCAGGATAGCTTGACCAATGAATAATCTCCTGCAAAAGGAACATAAATGGTTGTGGGGAACCAATCAGGATCAAGCTTTTGCCTGTCTTAAGGAACAGTTTGAAGCAGGGCCGATCCTGATTCATCCTGACCCTGAGAAACCATTTCAAGTAGAGTGTGATGCCTCAGGCTATGCATTGGGAGGAGAACTCTTGCAAGAAGGAGAAGATGGGAAAAGGCATCCAGTAGCATTCTTCTCAAAGTCAATGCAACCTGCTGAACAAAATTATGATATCCACGATAGGGAACTACTGGCAGTCGTACATTGTTTTCAGCAGTGGCATCATTATTTGGAAGGCACCAAGCATCAAGTCATGTCCAAGAGTGACCATAGGAACTTACAGATATTCTGCACTACAAAAGTGCTTACAAGCTGACAGGTTCATTGGGCTGAGTTTTTAAGTGCAATTTTGTCATTAGTCATCAATCAGGAAAGGAAAGTGCCAGAACAGACACTTTATCACAATGAATAGATCATAAACCTATGGATCGACCAGAGTTAGTTGATTGCATATTTACAGAAGAACAATCCCTCCATGTGCTGGCAGAAGAGCTTTATTTGGATGAAGCCACAGTACTTCAAGGAATTTGTGACATTACGCCACACAATGATACAGTGGCCCCATTGTCATGAATGGAGGGCTAAGAGTACCACTGGACAATGACGATGTTGTTTGAATAACTGAGAGGTGGTGCCTAGCGTCCACAGCGAAGTTCAACCAAGGGAAGACTGAAGTCTTACCAGTAGGAACGCCAAGGCACAGAGAAGTGGTGGCAGAGACAAGGACCTTCTCAGGGTCTCTATGAATAAGGCAGGGAATACCTGACAGATTGGAACAACTACCTGAAGGGGCAAGAATCATGCTCAATGGGGAAGCCATCCGCATACTTGGCAGATGGATAGGCTATAATGTGGACGTCAATGCCCTCTGGGATAAGACGATCATAAAAATGGAAAATGCAGCAGAAAGATGGAATAAATGCCACCTCTCTATGCAAGGAAGAAAACTCATTGTTAACTTCATAATACTGTCCAGAGTGCAGTTCCTGCTCATGACAAATGATCCGCCAGCCTCAACTGTTCAACAGATTATAGGCCTAGTGAGGAAGACGATGTGGCATGGCAAAGCCAAGTCGATCCTCAAACTTGAAGACCTCTACCGCCCCAAAGGTGAAGGAGGCCTGAATCTACCCAACTTTAAAGCATGGCAACAAGCTGTGCGCCTAACATGGGTTAAGAAATAGAGAAGGCCAAGAGAGCAGAGACCCCAGTGGGCCTTATTCCTCGACGACCTCCTTGTCACGACTACATCAAGCCCAAGTCCAACTAAACACGGGATCTCCTTTATGGTCACAATCTACTCTCCCACAGAACAGACTTCAGAGATACCTCAGAGAGATATCGGAGTTACATCGGAGTATTATCGGTATTACCTTGGACTAACTTCTATCATGTGTCTCTCTTTGTCAGCCTTCTCTCGCTTAACAGTCTTCTCTTCTCTCAGCTAGGAGGTCACCTGTCACTGCCCTGCATTTCCATCCTCGTGTTCTCCCACACCACCACGCAGTGTACTTGTGTTCTGTTTGTAAGCCTCCACTCTTGTATCCTTATATATACCAGTAGACGTAGAGGACTTATTCCTCACACAACGTCTTGTACATTCACTTCATTGTATCTTCTCTCCTCCCCATCCACTCATATATCTTGAGCTTCTAGTGCTCTAGGTATCCTCTTATACATTTCACTTGCCTTGGTCATCAAGCTCCTAGTGCTTGAAGTCGTCCAGCGGTTCCATAGAACTCCATTTGTGACACTCCTCCAAAAAACCTCTAAGGGATGACTTCCCCTTCAGATGGTCTCTCTCTTAGATCAGACCTGGCATGAAACCCAGAGCCCTAAGAGCAAACTGTCACTCGAATTGCGTAATATGATTCAGGCAGCAGTCATGTTTGGAGTCTCTGTAGACGCCCAACGCTTCCATCACACAGTCAAACAACAGGTCCCAATATGGAAATCCAGATTCGTTAACTACCCAGATGGCTTTGAGTTGTCCCCAGTAGCAAAGAAACTGTATGAGCTCCACCAGGTGAAAAACCAAATGGACCTCATCAACTTCCATGAAGTAGCACTAAACGGCTGCAAGTCACATGGAAAGTGCATCAAAGCAGCAGACAAGCTGCTCACAGCAATAAAAAAGTCAGTCAGCATAACAAATGGCCCACTACACAACTACCAGAACAGACTGGATGGTCCAGACCACTCTCCTGGGGAGGTAGAAGTGAACCTAAAGAAGAGGAGGGAAGGAGAACCCTTCCTACTCAACCCAGACGTTACCCAAAAGGGCGAACTTACCAAGGTGACAAGGGTCTTTAGAGAAAGGCCCTACCTAAACCACCCATGCTATTGTAGCCTGGGGGCCCCCTCACTAGCACCAACACTAGTAATGTGGACAGATGGATCAGCAGACAAGAATGGCCTAGCTGATTCTAACTGTGGAGCTGGGGTATGGTCTGATGAAGACCAGTACAGAGCTGCAATACATGTCCCTGGTGGTGAACCCACCAACAACAGGGGTGAGATTGCTGCAGTGGTGTGGGCGCTTGAAAACGCTCCTATCAACCAACCTGTTGAAATAAAAACGGACTCAGAATATGTTATACACCTCTTAGCCACTGGGTGTAAAGACCATGAGGACAGAGGATGGCTTGGTATGAAGAACTGAGACATACTAGAGAAAACCCTATACCTCCTCAGGAGAAGATAGGCACACACAAAGATCCACAAAGTAAAAGCGCATTGTGGAATCAAAGGAAATGAAAGGGCTGACAAAGCTGCAAAAGCAGGTCTTATAGCACCCTTAAATCCTACCTTCTCCACTGCCATACCGGATAGGTGGAGATTGAATGGCACACATCTATCCTCACTAACATATAGCGATCTATACAAGGCCATTAATAAACAGATGTTTGTCGAATGAAGACCAAACACCCTACAAATAGTGAAGGATGTACTCAACTACCAACACCAACAAACAGGAGACCTCCACTTTGAGGCCACACTGTGGAC
>WSTV01000837.1:0-11753 GCA_019632285.1 Tulasnella sp. 332
CATATGAGCGAATGATTAGATTCGGGCAGATCAGGCTCTCACATCTCCTGTCCGTATTGCGCCGAGATCCTGGAGCATTTTGATGAGTTTCCCTTCATTCAGCACAACGAAGTATTCGCCGCTATGTTTGCAAATGCATTCGCCATCACGTTGGCCAATACAATCAACATCCCCCCACTTGATGATGTCATTCGTCCTTTGATCCTGAAGGGCGCTAAGCCACCATTGTCAGATGTTGGTGTCACTCATATTACACCTACGCTCGAGGACTGACGCGAAGAGGCAGCGGATAAAGAACACGATTTTTTTTTGAGAGTCGACGTCCATCCCTGAAAAGTGCTGCTCCACAGATATAGGAGGGACCTCGTTTGGATCGTCTTGATCCATGTTATCATCATGATGAGGATGGAGGTCATCATGCTCTGCGTTGAGGTAGTCTTCGTTTTAGGGAGTGTTTAAATAGGCAATACAAAGCTGAGACAGAAGGGTTTACCTGCAAACAGGGCTAGAAAATCCAGAAGGTCTGTAGAAAATGAAGGTGGGTACTCTGGTTGAGGACATAGTAGAAGATGTCACACTTCCAGGTCACCTTGCAAGAAAGGGAAGGGCGTACCCGCAGTATGATGTGCAGGTGAGCCACTGTGTGGAACATCAGCCACAGGGTCAGAAGAGCTACCCATTGATTCGAGCGTTCTGCCCTCACCTTCTCTTCTATCTACTGGCCTATATATACTAGAGAAGGTCACAGCCCCGTGAGCTCATTCCTTCTGCCAGAATTTGGAAGGTAAGGCTGTCTTCGAACAGAATTTCCGTTGCGGTTTACAGGCGTGCGGGGTAGGTCACGCACACGATTAGTAGAGCAAGATCACAGTGGGAGGATCGAGGGCTCAATCAATGAAGGTACCCTTTGGATTGCCCGCATGTTCGCCTGCCTAGATGTCGTAAGTAGACCACTGGTTATGTATAATTAAGCGCTCACCTCCCAGCCAGACGACAATTGTGTTCCACCAAAACCAAATATGAGGGTTTGGATTGATGGTCTGATTCGGACGATGAAGGCCGCGGACCCACCCGGGGGAATGGCTTGTGGCTTGGAGAGAGGCTCGGTAGAGACCTCGCACGGACGAGAACACTGAGGCGCAAAAGACGCAGAGCGAACTAAAGATATACATGATGTCATTGATCTGCGAAACAGGTTTGATGAGATCTGATAGGACGCCAAGTTGAGGGAATTAGGTGACCGGGAAGCACCATCCGTGTCGTTGCTCAGGAGTTGATACCACCGGCCATCATCCTTCACAGCCATGTATCCTGAGCCCCTCCACAAAGACATGGCCTGTTCTAGTTTGGATTTCAATCTACAAGAAGGGACAACCAGCGGTATGTACGATCTACACTCTGCTTGCAAGCAAAACATGATGCTGGCGTTGAGTGCTTATCGGAGCTCCGGGGCACCTGGCTGATAATCAGGACATGGAAGTACTGTAAATATTGAGCTGGGGACCAGTGTCCCTCGATGAGCGCTCGCAAGTGTAAAGACGGCAAAGGTCCTCTTTTTCTTTTTCTCTATACGTCTGGACTACGATCCACAGCAAAGGAAATGAATTCGATTTATCTCAATTTATGTGGATAAAAGAACCCACCTGAGCGCGATTTGGTCCTTTTCTTCCATTGGAACTTTTACCATCTCGGACGGCTGATTCGAGAGCACCACAAACTGCCGGCAAGCCCGTCGCAAAACATGTGGCATGTGTGTGCGCACGCGTTTATATCTAAATTGTTGGCTTGGCCAGATATCCAACGCAAAAGAGGGCCACATGGTCAGTTTTGATAAAGCGTGAGACTGAATAACAAGGAACTACCCGCGTAGTCTCATAAATATCATTTCCAGAAACGACGCCATCGCCATGCTCGTACATTGGAAATACATGTACACCAGCGCCCGAGACTACAGGGAACAAGATCCAGGGGATATGAGATGCACAGGCCAGCTACATCTGAAATGAAGATGGATGTTATCGAGCTGAAAACGGGGAGCCTAGTCTAACTTTTTTTTTTCGCACAGAAGCCCTACGGGCAGCATTGAGCATTATGGACAATCGCAGTCGTTTCCACGTCGTGTTGGCCGATTGCGCCGCGAAAAGAAATAAAACCACTCAAAATTGATCATGACGGTAAGAACATAAAGCATGGCATAGTGCGGTCAGTGTCATAGTCCATGGGGGGATCTCGTCCTTTACTTATAAGGGGGCCATCCATCCACCAGACCCAAGCAGTTTCCGTAACACAAGAGCCCCAGAACCCTCTCCTAGAAGTGAGGTTGGAAGCAGCGGCAGTAGGATAGGCCTCCATCCTCCCAGCAGACGTGATTTCTTTGGTTTCCAGCGCTCATGGTGGGTTGACTGAGTCCATTCCATGGGCTACGCAGCAAACCGCGTTGCATGTCAGCCCCGGCCACACGGAGTCATGCCGAAATGCTCACATTCCGACCAAGGAATCCGATGATGTACCCGCCGATACGTAAGGTTGGTTTGGATGGGTACCAGATCCTGAGGCGGGAAGATAACTAGAGGGGTCAGTTGGAGCTTCGTTCCAGTAAATACTGTCAGGTGAATGATCGCGATTCGTGTCGGCGTAAACAGGATGACTCTGGTGTGCATAGCTCGTGTTGGGATGCGACTGCGTTGGAATCGGAGGAGAGATAGTGCCTCCACTTGTCAGGGGCGTTATAGGGACTTCTGTTGTTGCTTCGAAGGGCGCCGGTTGTTGGATACCAGCTAGATCGTTGATGATAAATCCACCGGGTCGAATATCAACCCCGTACCTTTGACACAATTCGTTCCACAAGGTCGTCACGAGAGGCCTCAGAAACACAACCTCTCCCATCAAAAATTCGATCTGCCGCTGCATCATACCGATAACATCTTCTTGAAATGGGAGAGCTTCAGCCTGACGCGCAACTGGGCCTGGCGAGTGTGTTCTTTCAGTATAAAGCATTGGGGGTGCGTAGTCGTCGGGGGGCTCGGCGACGACGTTCCTCCTAGCTTTCTTTTTCAAAACAATCTCACACAAGAGATCATCCCTGTTGTGCAGAAGTTTTCCTGGTTTGTGGTGATACATTCCCGGTGACGATGTTTCTGAGGTGGCCTACGATCACGACAGTAGCGCGAGGTAAAATGATGTTGAGCGTTTGCCTCAGGGCGCTTAGTAGTATTATTACTCTTACCTTGTTGAGCTTGTGGATATCATGGTTCGTCAGTTGTTTTTTGAAAGACTCAAACTGCAAACCAAAAGGCATGAGATAGACGCCTGTATTGAACCGCAAATCATGGCTCACTCTATCTGATCGCGATCCGTTCAGACTCTTAAGCAGCGCCATGAGTGCCACCTCGTCATATATATAAAAATATTTGCCATTCTCTCCCCACTTGATGATGTGATCTGTCAGTGGATCTTGAAGGACACTGGCCAAAACCCATGATCAGATATTCAGGTCGCTTGTGTCGCGCCCACTCTTGAGAACTAACTGGTAGAGGCATCGTATAAAAGGCACTATCTTTTGGATTTGATGATTGATTTCCATGTTGAGAGGCTGCTGCGCCCTCGATGGGCCAGGAGTGAGTTCGTTCGACTCGACTTCGTCGGTGACATCGCCACGACGAGCGCGGAAGGCATGACGCTCCACGTAGAGGTTGTGTTCTTAGTTTCCGAAATAGTTAACATGAAAGTTTAACGAGGTGATATGAAGCCAAACGGACGGCCTAACCTGCGACAGGGGCAGCCAGCTCTGATGGGAAGCGTCCGTCGCGACTTGAAAGATTTGTAGGTGGCACCTATAATCTAAGATTTAGCAGAAGGCCCCGCACCAGCGTGTGAGAGAGATGAATTCGTACTCACTTCATTCCGTTGGATAGTAAGACGAGAAGGCAGAGGATGGGAGATACGCAGAGGAGAGGGTGGAACATTAGCCTGAGGCCCCGAAGGGTTGCCCATTGGGACTGGATTGTTCTTTTCCTTACGTTCTCTTTCCACCTTCTAGTCTATAGGAGCACTTATAGACGAGGAGTCGGAAAGCGGTATATTCTGTTGGAATTCATAACGACAAGCCCACTGATAGTTCTATTCTAACAGAATCTTCCGACTGAGGTTCACACATGCTACCACTTGACACAGAGGGTAGAATAAAGCCGTAATAGGAAGGTCAGGGGCTCGATCGACGGATATAATCCTCAAGGTGCCCTCAAGGCGTTTTCGCTGGTGGGGTGTCGTGAGGCCATCTCAGTCTGGATCGGTGGTCGTAGCATCGCCCACCATTGATCGGCTAGACAATGATCACGTTCGAATTGAAGTCGAATGTACCACCTGTGGATATCGGTCACCTAAGGAGTTGAATCGTTCACTGGTTCGGCTAATACAACGAAGGGAAGCGCTGGGGGGATCATGTACCCCCCTTGGTTTACGGCAGTGAAAAATTGGTATACTGAAGGGTTAAATTCTAATAGAGTGCCAAATTGAGGGATGGGATGGGATGCTCACCGGGCCAGTGCACAGAAATTCTGTCCAGAGCCCTGGACCCTCCACAACTCTAAAAGGGCTGGAATTTGGTCGTCGTGGCACATATACAGAAGACGAGACGCTACTTGGGCGTCCGCGGCCTAAACTTGTTGTTTTCCTGTGGAAAGCTTCTGGGCATTAGGCCGGAACCCGTAACATGAAGCTGCAGTAAAGTCAAACTGTTTGTCCAATGCTGTGCTCCCGAGTGTGGTGAGGATCGAAGCGCGCACAGGGGTTGGCAGGGAAGCGGATCTATTGATCTCTTGCCTGCCCCTGAGAGGGACAGGCTCAAGCCGTCAACTAGACCTAAGACTAAGGCTCAGACTAAGAGAGATGGAAGGACACAGTGAAGAGGGACAGAGGGCGGGAGATGGAATGAAAGATGCACTCGGGAGCGAATTCGAGTGAGGGTGAAGACAAAGACCTCTAGCTATGTTCGAAGATATACTCGCTGTAAGCGAAAGATGAGCGAAGGGAGAGTAAGCGAGGATTAGCGAAGGAGGACAAGACAGCAAGCGGGAGGCAACGAGAGAGGAAGCGATGGGAGGGCGACGCGATTTGAGACTTGACTGGCCACCAAGCCGTCATTGGCCCACTGCGGCAACACACACCTCCACATGCTGCACTATCATTTAGTTTTGTTTTGTAAGCTTAGGCTATGATCCACTAACGAAGAGAATCAGTTCGATATCATTGTTATCCTCCAGGCGATGATCACTATATGAGCCTGTCACATGCACCTCTTGGGGGGGGGATAGAATACCGGTTACTGCTGCCTATGGTCTATCCCTGCCGTAGCCAAAAATGGGAGATTCAGTAAGTCAAAACCCAGACTGTTCAAAAGCGTGGCCCTAAAAGGCTAACGGCCATTCACCAGGTAGCGAGTTCCCACCCCTGCTCTCATCACAACAGCAAAATCATTATTATCTTCCGTATGTGGAAACGGTGAACTTACTTAGTGGTCCTTTGGCTCCGTTTGCGTGCTGGAATTTCTCGGAAACCAAGCCCCCAGCGGCGAGGACAAGTTCTCCAGATTGAGATAACATTACTGGATTAACGCTCTTGTAAGAGTTGATCGAATCGCTTGAAGCCTCCACGAAGGTGGCAAGACCTAATCCAGATGTCCAACGCCGAAAAAAATGACGATAGTCAGGTCTGACACATGGGTCAGTTTTTGATTGGGCGTGGGACTGAATAAACAAGGGGACATGATGAGGGCTCCAGATATATCAAACGCAAAGATGGATATCAAGTGATCTCTAGAAGCCGCCCATACCGCCCATGCCTCCCATACCGCCCATGCCACCACCCATACCCGCCGGAGGAGCCTTGTCCTCCGGCGCATCAACGATACACACCTCCGACGTCGTCAACAACGATGCGACACCACTTGCATCAATCAACGCAGTCTTCACAACCTTATAAGGATCCACAATCCCCTTCTCGACCATGTTGCTAAACTCTCCTAGAGCGGCGTCGTACCCCCATTCAAACTTGTCTTCGCTCGCGTATCGTTCGAGGAGCTGTCCAACCACGACGCTCCCCTCTGCACCGGTGTTGTCGACGATCTGTCGGCATGGACGTGTGAGCGCCGCCCGAATGATGGAGATGCCGAGTTTTTGGTCAAAGTTAGTAGCAGAGTCTTCGAGCGATTTGAGGGAGAGGGATGCTTTGAGGAGGGCGATGCCGCCACCGGGGAGGATACCTTCCTCGACGGCAGCGCGGGTGGCGTTGAGAGCATCGTCATAACGATCCTTCTTCTCACCGACCTCGACCTCGGAGGATCCTCCGACCTTGATGACGGCGACACCGCCGGAGAGCTTGGCGAGACGCTCTTGAAGCTTCGTCTTGTCGTATTCACCGGTCGTGGGGTCGTTGATGATCGACCGGATCTGCTCGCATCGTGCGGTGAGCTGATCCTTGTTTCCACTGCCGTTGAGGAAGATGGTGTCCTCCTTGGTGATGGTGATGGATCCGGTCTCTCCGAGCATCTCGATCGTCGCCTTCTCCAGCTTGATGTCGAGCTCGTCGGTAAAGACGGTTCCGCCTGTAAGGATGGCCATATCGCCCAGGATGCTCTTCCTGTTGTCACCGAAGCCAGGTGCTTTGACGCAAGCGACTTGAAGCTGACCACGGAGTTTGTTGAGGATACACGCAGCCAAGGCCTCACCATCAACGTCCTCCGCAACGATAAGGAGAGGTCGTCGTGCTTGGGCGGCGATCTCGAGCGAGGGGAGGATGTCTTGAAGGGCGCTGATCTTCTTCTCGCTCATGAGGATCAAGGGCTTCTCGAACTCAACGCGTTGGGATTTGACATCGGTGATGAAGTAAGGGGAGTTGTAGCCACGGTCGAAGCGCATCCCTTCGGTGATCTCGATGGTGTCCTCGATGGTCTTGCCTTCCTTGACGGTGATGACACCTTCCTTGCCGACCTTCTCCATGGCATTGGCGATGAGGCCACCGATATGAGCATCGCCGTTAGCAGAGATCGTAGCGACCTTTGTGACCAGGTTGAGCCAATATGATAAATGATAAGAGCGTGTTGGAGTAGAAGCTTACCTGCGAGATCTCCTCGCTCGTGGTGATAACGCGCTTCTTCTTTTCTAGGACGGAGATGACGTGCTCAACGGCCTTTTGGCTTCCTCTCCGGAGGTCCATGGGATTGCATCCAGCTGCGACGTTCTTGACACCTTCCGAGAAGATCGCGCGGGCCAAAACGGTCGCGGTTGTGGTACCGTCACCGGCGACCTCATTTGTTTTATTTGCAACATCTTGTACAAGTCTGTATCATAGCGCACGGCATGAGTATACGCTAGTACGCGAAAGCGAATGATAGATTTTCTCACCGTGCTCCGAGATTCTGGAACTTGTCCTTGAGCGTGATGGCCTTGGCAACCGTGACACCGTCTGGAATAGCGTTGACAATCAGCACGAGACCCATTATAGTGATTCAGGTGGTTTGCATACCCTTCGTGATCTTAGGTCCACCGTATGGCTGTTCGATGATGACATTGCGGCCTGTGGTGGTCACCCATCAGTACGTGATCGCCGACACTGGCAAATATCTCTGAAAACTCACCTTTCGGTCCAAGAGTAGCGCTCACTGCGTTTGCGAGGATGTCAATACCAGCAAGCATTCCAGCTCGTCCCTCATGACCGAAGTGGACTTCCTTGTGGGCTCCACGAGCGAGGACTTTGGTCGATCGCCCAGCCTTGCGCAAGGCAGCCGAAGTAGTACGCTTGGAGATATGATGCATTAACTTAGCGTGATAAGTGAGGATGGGAGGGTGGGTATGTGAGTATGGTATTCGTGAAGAGCGAGGCGAGGAGATGGTGGTGGTGGTAGTGGATGAAGGAACGAAATTTCGAGAATGGCTGAACAAGTTTTTGGCTTCGAGCTTGCGCGATGCACCTGACCCGTGCCTGAATCTTCACTGGTCCTCGAAAGAATTTTGGCCCAGCACTTTTCTAGTTCCTTCCATCCCATCCCAACACCCCTTTACGTCCTCTCTCTCCAACTCTTATCCCATCCTACACTAAATACACAATGGTGGGCTCGTGTGGTTGAGCAGGAATACACATCAACCTCTCTAACGCCTCACTTCATCCAGGCTGCTACCTTCAAATCTATCAAGTCTCTCGTTCCTTTGCTGGACCGCGTCCTTGTCCAGAGGTTCAAGGCCGAGACAGTGAGTACAGTCTACATGGTATTCAAATCAACCAGTGTGGCTAACTGACTGGTCTAACATAGAAAACCGCGACAGGTCTATTCCTTCCGACCTCCGCAACATCTGCACCACTCCCTGAGGCCACCGTCATCTCTGTTGGTCCTGGAGCTCGTAACAAGGCAGGCGAGATCATTCCCATGTCTGTGAATGCTGGCGACCGGGTGCTTCTCCCCGGCTGGGGAGGCAACTCGATCAAGGTTGGAGAAGAGGTAAATTCCTATCCGTTGGGTTATTAGTTGTACCAACGAATCTGACGCGTTTCGCCTGACAGGAGTACTACCTCTTCAAGGACTCTGAGATCCTTGCAAAGATTAGGGAGTAGAGTAGTTTCCGTTCTTTCGTGATGTAAAGGCTATCGTGTCTTTCATATCATTATCCTTTGCATTCACTATTGCGCTGCGTCTCTTTTTACTGGAACAAACAGATCCGTCCGGGGTGTATGCTCAACGCAAGGCTAAGGATCATTGTCGTGAACCTGGTCATGACCACGAGGCGACCGCCATTAAGCGACTAACCATTCGCCCGCTTCGACTTGACAGATAACGATTATAACGATGTGAGGTGCCAGAGTCTTACGGGGTGGAATAATGTCTTAGCTAATGTCCAAAGAAAGCGATATGATAAATTGTCGAGGCGGATAGTTGAGCCAAAATGATCACTGACTCAACAACTCCCCAGTTTTTAGTGGACAGAAACAAGATCCACTGCCACGCCTTGCGCAGATCATGCTGAAAGATGAGCTCAAGTGTTGACCTCGCGACTCCTCATTTCGCCTCTGGGGCAAACGCCTAAGCCATGGTAACGCGCTAGCCAGTCACACGGATCCGTAAGAGCAGTCTAATGACGCGTAGGTATAGATTAATCTCAGTATTCTGCCCTCTCCAGATATGATTTTCTACCTAGCCGCGGTATTAGGCAAATGTTCCACAGCTTCTGGCTGGGATCTTCCCTCATGCCTTTGGGTCAAGAGGGGGCCCTGACGCACTGTGGAGCGTCCCCTGAAGCCACAGGATGGAGGTAGGTTGATGAGAACGGCTACAAGTACAGTACATCACGAAGCATTTCCAACTCCTAAGTTCCTTCTTTCTTTCTCTGTATTCATCCATTCTTGAACAGCCCGAAATCGGTGGGTTTGTATCAGGCGGGTAAGCTCTTGGCAAAGTTTCGCGCGATGGGAGATTGAGAAGATGTTAGGCGTATCGCTAACGAACTTCCTGATCTCGGCGTGGCATTCCAAGCCCTTGTCCGAACTTTTGAACCCTTTGTAATTGTTGATGCTGTCCGTAATCACCTCGGCTGAGAGCGTTTGAGGATGCACATCGGATTGAAGGAGGTTGAAGAGCCCTTCCAAGATGGCCGTGAGATTGACGATGTACCCCATGAGGGCCTGGAGGACAGGTGGACTAATGGCCAGTATACTTGTTAGAGGCGAAACCATGTTGATGCTTTCTTCCGACCTAGGGCTTACGTTTGCTGGTAAACGGCGTACAGGTAATAGCTAGCGACAGCAGCAACAGCTAGAGGAAGAGCGACCGGTAATGCCGGACCAGACGCTAGTGCGACCAATGCGGGAGCAGCAGCGGAAATAATAGCTACTCCGCCTGAGCTAAAGGAATACGAGATATTTAACGGCAAGTAGGGCATAAGGTGGGAAGAACGTACAGGACCCTGTTCGGCTCTGCACGATCAGATGAATCGCCCAGCAGATCGGTTATAATGCAATATACTTCTTTCTTGAAGTCTGCCTCGTATAACTGTAATGTGTGGATTATCCATGGACTCATCCATGGATAGGGTTATCGGAAGGACTGAGGGGGTAATCTTACCCTGAGGGGGTTTTGGAAGTTCCATGCGTTCACAATGTCATTGTGAATGAGATCCAAACATTGCTGTGTCGACTTCTCTTTAAATTGAAAGCTGCACGCCAGGGCACGCCAGTATCCTAATTGGTTATCACCGAGTAAGGACCTCTTAATCAAATCTGGTTGGTGGGAGAACACTTACTTGTTTTTCCGATTCTGCCGGCCCAGATCGGGTGTTTGTAAGAGCAGAGGAGGAACTATATCCGAGCGATGACTCACGCGATTGACGCTTCGATACTAAGATCAGCGCTTGATCGTTGTGCTACGGCCCATGCAAGCCATACCGCGTTAGGCTGATTTCGAGCAGGCTCGCTATTGAGGTTTGAAGGCCGCGCAGCCCCAGCGTTATTGCGCTCTCCGCTCTGCGGTCCGCCAATCTCGCCACTGGTGAGCTTAGCAAGGTTCTCAATGCTTTTTTTGTCATGGACTATGGTGTACATCGTGTTAATAATGCAGGTTGAAAGAACCAGACTTCACTCACTGGAGACATTGGCTGCAGGGACCTTCCGCTCGGGAGATACCTCATCTAAACGCTTGATACACAGCTCTTCGTACTCTGTATGGACAGCAGTATCAACATGCCCATCAGCCTCATCATCTGACCACTTCTCATACTCCTCAGTCTCCATGATTTCCAGCTTTTTTGCTGAGTGAAAGAGATCATACTTGGTGAAAACAACGATTACTGGTACTAGAGAACCATAAAGGTCACGAGATGTCAGATCCCTTCGAACTGATTCAAAAATGATGGACTAACAGCCAAAGTCGGCCTGTAAGAATTCCTCATCTCCCTTCTCCAAAAGTCGCCCGCCAGCAAATGGTATTGCGATGCATAACCTTCATATAACAAAGATCAATAAGCCGTAAGGAAACCCTAGAGCTCAGAAACTCACCAGACAGCGTGTATCCTGTCTTGCTGGGCCGGCATCGCCTTCCGCTGCTCTATGAAGTTTTTCACGGTTTTGAGGTTGTCGAGTTCACCCTGCTCGAATCCCTGAGAGTCGTGCAAAATGAATCTATCATTTTCTGGAGATGTGATCTCTGTGTTTATATCGCAGACTCCGGCTTGATAGTGGGATGCTTTCTGTAGCCCAAGCCAAATGAGGTTGGAGCGTAAATTCGCATTACGATGGTGGGACTCACGATGTTGACTCCGAACATGCAATTGACTAATGAGGTCTTCCCCGTTCCAGACTAGAAAGGTGGCTTGCGTGAATAAACAGGTTAGACTGAGAATGACAAAGAAGATCGCACCCTTCCTACCACCAGGATCCGAAACCTGAAGGACAAACGAAATTAAACCCAATCGATAACAAAAGGAAAATTGGAGGAACGTACTGCGGACATGACGCCAATATATCCTCAGGAATAGATTGACGATCATCTACCGTTTCGTCGAAAGCTCCGGAGTTGGAACGCGCGAGTAGCGCGGCGTCAGGAAGAGACGAGGGTCTCACAGGGCTCTCTTGAAGCAGCAGGATCCGGCGATTGTCCTCCTCAGCGATGGTTTCCGGAATCAGTTCGAATGTCTATATAAGGCCAAGGGGGTGAGGTGTCAAATCAACATCACGCGTGCATGGTGACGTACTCCAAAATCGTCCAACGCCTT
>WSTV01000839.1:0-11699 GCA_019632285.1 Tulasnella sp. 332
ATGCTTCTCTTCTCTCGGCTAGGAGGTCACCTGTCACTGCCCCGCACTTCTATCCTCGTGTTCTCCCACACTGCCGCGTAGTGTACTTGTGTCATATTTGTAAACCTCCACTCTTGTATTCCTATATATACTAGTAGGCGTAGAGGACTTATTCCTCATGCAACGTCTTGTACCTCCTCCTCTACTCATTGTATTCCCCTCACCATCATCGTCTTAGACATTGAGCTCCTAGTGCTCCTTGTCGTCTCTTATCTATTATCCTTTGCCCTCTCCATTGAGCTTCGAGTGCTCGACATCACCCTCACTATCGTCGCCGTCGTCCAGCGGTAATCTCAGCCTTCACTTCGTGACATTACATTGCGTCGCAAACACCACTCCACGACAACCAATACATGCCAGCGCTCCAATACAATCTTCGCAACAAGGAGACGCCTAATCTATACACACCAAACACCAGCAAACTAGCCCAATACACCAACAAGGTCATTGCCTTTGCCTGCAAGCACAAGGACCTAGAAAGAGTCAAGCGAGCTCTACCAGGAAGCTGGGTTTGTCAAGAATACCACCCCTTTCCTAAAGTCTGCATCCCGTATTTCCCGAAGAGACAACAACTTGTGCGTCTCATCTCCATTGACAGACACATCTAGCCAGCTTACCTCTATATAGAGCTAGGCCGACAAAACAAAGTTCACTTCACCCACACCACCTTTGAGAGCCTCACTTGGTGGGACTCAACCACCATGCCTCCTCGAATCCCCAACACAAATCGCTACTGAGAGCACCTAGAGCATGACTCGGACAGCGACACACCCCTTATCATCCAATCCCCATCACCCTACATTCCCCCAGTACAACCCCTAGCCCCAAACATCCTGACAATCGCTCTACCACCAACAATGGCCACTCATCAGCCAACGTATGACCAACTACTCGCCCAGATAGCCGCCCTAGCTACCCAAGTGGCCAACCTAACGACCAATGTAAACAACGCCATGAATATTCAACCACAACCAGCCCCCACCACGACGTATACGCAATACACCTTCAATAGCAACTCGAACCCCATCGGACCTTCGATTACAAGCCAACAAGTCCCCCCGACTCCCACCGAAAGGGCCTAAAGTGGCCGTTCTAGAGAAGTATGATGGGAAGAAAAGGGGTGACCACGCATACGAGTTCGTGGTGGCATGCGAGCAATACATCGTCATGTCGGCCCAACAATTCACAAGCGATGTCGAGCTGATAAACTGGTCGTTAGGGTACCTGACCGAGGAGGCCCAAAAGTGGGTGCTCATCATCATCAAGGACCTGTCGTCAGCGACCCCCACCATAGACACCTGGGGGAAGTATCACCAAACGTTTGAACATGCCTTCGGCAATCCCGACAGGGTAGCAAAGGCCAAAACGGCGCTCAGAAATCTATGACAAACGGGATCGGCTGCCACATATATGGTGGAGTTCTGCCAATACGCTCACCACATCACCTGGAACGACCAGGCCCTGATCTCCCAGTTCAAACTGGGATTGAAGGCAGAAATCAAGCTCGCAAAGGCGGCCACAGGCTGGGTGAACACGCTCATCGACGTCCAGGAAGAAGCCATAATGATTGACAATAGGCTGTTCGAAGCGTACTCGGAAGAATGCCGCCAGCATCCGCAACCACCGGCACCCGCACAACCATGACCTCAGCAACCGGCACAGCAACCCCTACCTCCTCACACTGCCAACCCCCACCTCCAACAAGTCATTAGGGACAGGGCCCAGCAGGGCCTAGCACAACAACAACAACAACAACAGCCCAGGAACCCAGGACGTCCAGGCGCCCCCCACAATCCCAATGCTATGGAGATTGACCAGGGAGGACGCTGACGCCTAACTGAGACAGAGAAGCAAAGGAGGAGGCAAGCAGGAGCATGCCTGAGTTGTGGACAGATGGGCCACTTCGCGAGGGATTGTAGGGCTGCGCCCCTGGCAGTAAATGCCGGGTTGGATCAATGAGCAGCACCTAGGGAGGAGAACAGGGAAGCCCAAGAGGAAGGAAGGGCTGAAGAGATGAGGGCTGCAGATGCAGCAGCAGGAAGAGCGTTTGAGGCCGCGGACGCCCAGGAGAACAGGCAGGAAGAAGGCGCAGGGCGCCAGGGAAATGGTTGGGACTGAGGTGCGACATCACGTCACCTTCAGTCCCATTATGCTCATCAAATTTCTATGCCCCTCTATGTCATATGCACGAGCCTCCCCTTTATGATGTAACTACACCCCCCCCCCCCCCAACTGTTATCACGGCTAACGCCCTCGTTGATAACCAATACTATACCAATGACATCAAAAAGGATCTAGAAGCTCCACTTGAACTAGAGGCAAAATTGAAATTCGGAAAAAACGCGATCCCTATACTCACTCTATACGACCCTGGCGTGTCGTCAACTTTCATTAATCAATCCCTGGTGGACAACCACATGATCCCAACCTTCGACATTCCCCTGAGACCAGCCTATGCAATCAATGGAGAACCAATCCAAGATAGAGGTATCAGCCAAGCAGTTAAATGCAACCTTGTGATCGAAAACCACAGCAACATGCAGAAATTCCATGTGGCTGATATCGGTAGATATGATGTAGTGATCGGCCTCACTTGGATCTGGCAACACCAACCGGAGATAGAATGGTCGACCGAGAAAGCGGACAGGATGGTCTTTAAATCTAGACACTGCTCCCAACACTGCCTTCCAACCCCCATGGATGCGTATGGCGTGGACTCTAGAGCTCCACGAAAGCCGAAGAAGAACGAGGAGTTAAGGAGAACCTTAGAAACATTAGTAAGCCAACCCAAACACGAAAAGGGAAGCTTAGACATTGCCTTCATCACCGAGAACACTTGGAAGAAGCAAATGGTGGATGCCATTAACTTCGGTGTGTTCTGGCCACACAAACTCAACCCCCTCGAGATCGCAGCAGGACAGTCACACGCGGCTAGGATCGCGGAGTTAGATGAAAAGTCCAAACCCAAGAAGGAACCTTTCAAGACAGTTCCCCCACAGTTCCATGCATACCTAGAAATCTTTGACAAGAAGGAATCACAAGTCCTTCCTCCCAATTGAGACTATGATCTTTGAATCGACCTTCTACTGGGAAAGACACCACCATTCAAGAAGATCTACACTATGTCACCCACCGAACTAGATGCCCTTCAGGAATACCTAGATGAAAACATCAAGAAGGGTCATATCCACCCATCGAGATCGCCTGTGGGTGCCCCTGTGATGTACATGAAGAAGAAAGATGGGAGTCTGCAACTATGCGTAGACTATTGGGACCTAAACGCAATGACAGTAAAGAACCGGTATCCACTTCCGTTACCAAACAAAATCATGGATCGAGTACAAGGATCCACAATATTCAGCAAAGTCAATCTACGATCCGGCTACAGTAATGTCCGCATCGCTGAAGGTGACGAATAGAAAACCGCAGTCAGAATGAGATACGGCCACTGCAAATACACCGTCATGCCCTTCGGACTTATGAACGCACCAGCGAACTTCCAACTGTTCATGAACGATATCTTCAGGGACATGCTCAACCATCAAGTCATCATTTACCTCAACGACATCCTGATATTTGCAAAGACACAAGAGGAGCATGACAAGATCGTGATGGAAGTCTTGAAGAGACTTAAAACGAATCACGTCTGGGTGAATCACTCGAAGAGCGAGTTCAACCTTCGAGAGATAGAATACTTGGGGTTCATCATCAACGGAAGCACAATGAGGATGGATAAGGCAAAGATAGCAGCTATTGAAGAATGGCCGGTCCCGAAGTCGGTCCATGACATCCAAGTATTCCTTGGATTCGTGAACTTCTACAGAAGGTTCATCCAGGGATACTCGAAGACCGCATGACCAATGATGGATCTGCTCAAGAAAGGCGAAAAGTTCGTCTGGGGAAGAAGACAACAAGAGTCATTAGATGAATTCAAAAGAGCATTCACATCTTCCCCAATCCTCGCATTCCCAGATTTCAAGAAACTGTATGTGGTAGAGACAGACTCATCAGTCTTCACTCGAGGTGCGATTCTGTCTCAGAAAGGAGAAGATGGCAAACTGCACCTGATTGCCTACGCGTCGAAATCACTGACACCAGCAGAAAGGAACTATGACGTCTATGACTTAGAACTACTCGCAATCTATGAGGCCTTCCGGGACTGGAGACAGTACCTAGAAGGGGCAAACGGCCAAATGACAGTGATAACTGATCACGCCAACCTCGAAATGTTCATGACAACGAAGGAACCATCACGAAGACAAGCTAGATGGAGCTTGTTCCTGGCAGGATTCGATTTCAAGATTGTCTACCGACCCGGTGTTAAAGCGAGGCCAGATCCCCTATCAAGAAGGCCAGACCACCAGCCAAAGGGGGAAGAAGGAAAATTCAAACCGATCCTCGAAAAAAATCGCTTCGAAATCAACGCTGTGACATTCTCTGATCAAGAAATAGTGAAGAGAATCAGGACAGAACTCAAGAAGGACAAGACTATGTCTGCCATTCTGGCCTTCCTCGAAAGCAATCCAGACAAAGCACCAGCGAAGGTCAAGGAACAGATGAGTGACTACGCTTTGGTCGACGAGGTATTGATGTATCGGAACAAGATCTACGTCCCCCAAGACAACAGGATAAGAAAGGACATCCTGGAATCGAGACACAACGCTGTAACAGCAGGACACCCAGGAAGAGCAAAGACACTAGAACTGGTGTTGAGAACCTACTGGTGGCCATTGATGATGAAATTCACCAATGACTACGTGGATCATTGCGATAGCTGTTTAAGGATGAAAACCATCAACTAGAAACCCCAAGGAAACCTGCAACCACTAGAAGCACCCACAGGAAGATGGACAGACGTCACATACGACTTCGTGGTCAAACTGCCAATCACAAAAGAAAAAAACGATTTGGTCCTGGTGATCATAGACCAATTCACAAAGCGAGCCCACTTCATAGCCACAAAGGAAGCATCCACAGCCAAGGAGACAGCAGAAATGTTCCTAGAGAACGTATGGAGGCATCACGGGACTCCACTTTGAACGGTGTCAGATCGAGGACCCACGTTCAACTCAGAATTCCTTAAAGGACTCTATGAATCCATTGGAGTGGAGCTAAGCTTTTCAATGGCATACCACCCACAAACAAATGGGCAAACCGAAAGGATAAACTCATTGATGGAACAGTATCTACAGCTGTACACGAACTACAGGCAGAACGATTGGGACAAATGGCTAGCACTAGCCGAATTCCAGTACAATAATTCGGTCAACTCGTCAACCGGAGTCACTCCATTCTATGCCGATACGGGAAGACACCCAACGATCGCCCCACAAATGTTCAATGAGATGAAAGTACCAGCGGCAGAGGAGATGGCGAAACAGATCCAAGAGATAGGTGAAGAACTGAAGGCAATGATGAAGAAGGCAGAAGAAAAACACAGAAACTTCTACGACCGACGCAGACAGCAAGCGACTCCGCATCAAGTCAGGGATCGTGTTTGGTTAAGCCGAAAGGACACCATCACCAGAACTGAGGCGATTAAGACAATGAGACCCTCTGTCAAGTTGGAACATAGAAGGTTCGGACCATACGAAGTAGTAGAGAAAGTTGGAAGGTCAGCCTACCGATTGCGACTCCCTGACACACTGAAGATACACCCCGTATTCCATGTATCCCAGTTGATGGCTATGTCAAAGGATCCAATCGAAGGACAAAGGACGTCACCTCCAGCTCCCATTAAGAACAAAGAAGGTGAAGAAGAATACAAAGTCGAAAGGATCCTGGACTCGAGATGGTATTGAACCCGATTCCAATATCTGATCAAATGGAAAGGGTACGACGACTCAGAAAACTCATGGAACTACTTGGAAGATACAAGCAACGCCAACAAAATGATTGAGGAGTTTCATGCAGCTAACCCAGATCGACCTCAACCAAGTCGGTTGCCTCGCACTCGCCCTACCTCTCACGCTTCACCAACCTAGAAGGGGCAAGTGTCACGACTTCGTCCTGCCTAAGTCTTAAACAAACACGGGCTCTTCGATATGGTCACGTTCTACTTTCCCACAAGACGGATTACAGAGTTACCTCGGAAAGATGTCGGACTTATATCAGAGTATTATCGGTTTTACCTCAGACTAACTTCAATCATGTGTCTCTCTTTGTCATCCTTCTCTCACTTAGCACGCTTCTCTTCTCTTAGCTAGGAGGTCACCTGTCACTGCCCTGCGCTTCTATCCTCGTGTTCTCCCACACTGCCACGCAGTGTACTTGTGTCATATTTGTAAACCTCCACTCTTGTATTCCTATATATACTAGTAGGCGTAGAGGACTTATTCCTCACGCAACGTCTTGTACCTCCTCCTCTACTCATTGTATTCCCCTCACCATCATCGTCTTAGACATTGAGCTCCTAGTGCTCCTTGTCATCTCTTATCCATTATCCTTTGCCCTCTCCATTGAGCTTCGAGTGCTTGACATTGCCCTCACTATCGTCGCCGTCGTCCAGCGGTAATCTCAGCCTTCACTTCATGACAATGCAACGTCTTGTATCTCCTCTCTTATCGTATCCTCCACTCCTCCCTCCACTTATCTACATTGAGCTCCTAGTGCTCCTTGTAGTCTCTTATACATCTCATTGTCTTCTCATCGAGCTCCTAGTGCTCATCTCCATCGTCCAGCGGTTCCTCAGACATCCATTTGTGACATTACGTTGCGTCTTATAAACCGCTCCACGACATTCTATGCCTGCCCTCCAATACAATCTTCAAAACAAAGAAACACCAAACCTCTACACTCATAACATTAGCAGATTGGCCCAGGACACCAACCGCATCGTCGCGTTCGCTATCAAACAAAAGGATCTCGAACAAGTCAAGCGAGTACTACCAGGAAGCTGGGTAGTGCAGGAATATCATTACTATCCAAAAGTTTGCATTCCCTATTATCCCAAACGACAGCAACTCGCACGCATCATTCACATCAACCCCACCATCTGCCCCGCTTACTTGTATGTCGAACTCAGCATTCAAACGAAATTACACTTTATCCACACAACATTCAAGAGCCTAGCTCGTTAGGACTAAATCAAAACGCCTCCCAAACAAATTCAGCAGTATCGATCATGAGTCCCCTCCGACCATGACTCCGACAGCAAGTCCCATACCACCGTTCAATCCCCGTCACCATACCAACCACCACAACCCCACATCACAACTATCCCACCAATCGTACTACCGCCGCCCATGGCGACACAACCACCCACTTACGACCAATTGCTTGCGCAAATCGCAGCCTTGGCTACACAAGTGGCCAATCTTACCACAAACATCGGAAATATAGCCAACATCCCTGCCCCAGTCGCACAACCAGCCCCCCAACATATCCAATTCGTATTCATCAGCAGACCAAACCCTGCAGGACCCTCGATCACACACAGAAACATCCCTCAGCTCCCACCAAAGGGTCCGAAGGTAGCAACGCCTGATAAGTACGATGGCAAGAAACATGGCGACAGGGCGTATGAATTCATAACTGCATGCGAACAGTACATGGTTATGTCAGCACAACAATTCACTAGTGACATCAACTTGATCAACTGGACGATCAGGTACCTCAGTGAGGAAGCCCAAAAATGGTCCCTAATCATCATCAAGGACCTATCCTCCGCAGCCCCGACAATCGATACCTGGGTGAAGTTCAAGGAGGCATTCGAACACGCCTTCAGGGACCCCGACCGAGTCGCCAAGGCTGAGACCGCTCTACGAAACCTTCACCAGACCAGGTCCACAGCAACTTACACCACAGAATTCAGCAAGCATGCGCACCACATCACGTGGAACGACCAAGTGCTGCTGTCACAGTATAAGCTCAGGCTGAAAACAGAGATCAAGCTCACGAAGGCCGCCTCGGGATGGGCCGCTAACCTCCTCGACGTCCAGGAAGAAGCAATCACTATCGATAATCGCCTCTTCGAAGCACACGCCGAGGAATGTCGCCAAGCTCTGCACCTGACTCAACCCACTCAGTAACGACCGCCAGCCCCCATACTTCCCCAGCAACCTCGAAACACCAACCCATACCTGCAACAGGTAATGAGGGAACGAGCCTAATGACCAGCACAACAACAACAACAACAACCGCAACAGCATTGACCGCCACAATGTCAAGGTGCTCCCAGGGATCCCAATGCAATGGAGATCGACCAAGGAGGGTGCCGACGTCTAACGGATGCTGAGAAACAGCGAAGGAGACAGGCAGGGGCGTGCCTAAGATGCGGTCAAATGGGTCATTTCGTGAGGGATTGTAGGGCAGCGCCCCTGGCAGTAAATGCTGGGTTGGATCGACGAGCTGAGCCTGCACAGGATGGAGATTGCGAAGCAAGGCAGGAAGCGAGAGCTGCGGAGATGTGAGCAGTGGACGAAGAGGCAGGAAGGGCCTTCGCTGGAGTTGATGCCCAGAGGAATGGGCAAGAAGACGGCACTGAGCGCCAGGGAAACGGCTGGGACTGAGGTGCGACATCGCATCACTGTCAGTCCCTGTATGCTTAAAGAACTTTTTCAATCCTCTATGTTCCATGCCTGAGCACCTTTTCTATGATGTACCCCTACCCCAGACAACTACTATCATGGCCAACGCCCTAGTCGATAGTCAATACCATCACCCTGTCATCAGAAAAGACCTGGAAGCCCCTTTAGAACTAGAAGCAATCCTAAAGTTCAACTAAAACGCGATCTCTATCCTTGCCTTATACAACCCTGGAGCATCATCAACCTTCATTAATAAGTCCCTGGTGGACGAACATCAAATACCCACCTTCAAAATCCCAGCCAGACCCGCGTACGCCATCAATGGAGAACCCATACAAGCAGAAGGAATCAATCAGGCAGTCAAGTGCGAACTGAAGATCGAAAACCACGCGAACACACAAAAATTCCATGTAGCTGACATTGGAAGATATGATGTAGTAATCAGTCTCACTTGGATTCGCCAACATCAACCTGAAGTAGAATGGTCGCAAGAAGCAGCAGACCGAATGGTCTTCACGTCAAGGTACTGCTCTCAGCACTGTCTTCCATTGCATATAGACGTGTACGGCGTAGACTCTAGAGCCCTGCAAAAGCAGAAGAAGAACGAGGAATTACGAAGGAACTTGGAAACCCTAGTGAGCATCCCGAACCTAGAAAAGGGAGCTCAAAACATCGCCTTCATCACAGAGAACGCTTGGAGAAAGCACTCTGAAGACGCCATTGACACTGGTGTGTTCTGGTCACACCAGATGAACCCCCTCGAGATCACAGCAGGACAGTTGCATGCAGCCAGGATTGCAGAGCAGGAGGACAAGTCCAAACCCAAGAAGGAACCCAAAGAAGCGGTTCCCCCTCAGTTCCACTGATACCTAGAAATCTTTGATAAGAAAGAATCTCAAGTACTACCACCCGTGTGCAACTATGATCTTCGAATCGATCTACTTCCAGGGAAAACACCGCTGTTCAAGAAGATATACGCTATGTCACCCACAGAACTCAATGCCCTTCGAGAATACCTTGATGAAAACATCAAGAAGGGGCATGTCAGACCATCGAAGTCACCAGCAGGAGCACCAGTGATGTATATGAAGAAGAAGGACGGAAGTCTCAGACTCTGTGTTGACTATCGAGATCTCAACACGATGACAGTGAAGAATCGTTACCTGCTACCGCTCCCAAATGAGATTATGGACCACGTCCAAGGAGCAAAGATCTTCAGCAAGATCGATCTACGATCCGGATATAGCAATGTACGGATAGCGGAAGGCGACGAATGGAAGACCATGTTCCGAATGCGATACGGACATTACGAGTACACGGTAATGCCGTTCGGACTCACCAATGCACCTGCGAATTTCCAACTCTTCATGAACGACATATTCCGAGATATGCTCGACCATCAAGTCGTCATCTACCTCGACAACATCCTGATATTCGCGAAGACACAAGAAGAACACAACGCGATAGTCATGGAAGTATTGAAAAGGTTGAAGGCCAACAACGTCTGGGCCAACCACTCGAAAAGCAAATTCAACCTAACCGAGATCGAATATCTAGGGTTCATTATCAATGGAACCATGATGAGAATGGATAAATCAAAGATAGTAGCGATCGAAGAATGGCCAGTACCAAAATCCGTCCACAATATTCAAGTATTTCTCAGGTTCGCGAACTTCTATCAAAGATTCATTCAAGGATACTCGAAGATAGCTAGACCTATAATGGATCTGCTAAAGAAAGGCGAGAAGTTCATATGGGGAGACAAACAACAAGCATCCCTGGACGCATTCAAGAAAGCCTTTATGTCATCCCCAGTCCTTGCCTTCCCCGACTTCGAGAAACCTTACATCGTGGAAACCGATTCGTCCGTATTCGCGAGAGGAGCGATACTATCCCAGAAAGGAGAAGATGGGAAACTCCACCCTATCGCTTATGCATCGAAATTGCTGTTGCCAGCAGAGAGAAACTACGACGTCTATGACTTAGAACTCCTAGCCATACATGAAGCCTTCAGAGACTGGAGACAATACCTCAAAGGGGCAAACGGTCAAACCACAGTAATAACCGACCATGCCAACCTGGAAACGTTCATGACAACCAAAGAACCTTCGAGGAGACAAGCTAGATGGAGTCTATTCCTAGCAGGGTTCGATTTTAAGATCATATACCGACCCGGAGTAAAAGCGAGACCCAACCCCCTATCCAGAAGGCCAGACCATCAGCCAGAGGGGGAAAAGGAGAATTTTAAAACAATTCTCAAAAAGTCAAACTTCGAGATCAACGCCATGACATTCTTGGACCAAGATTTCATAGAGAGAATTAGAAGCAAACTGGACAAAGACAAATCGATGTCTGCTGTCCTGGCCTTCCTGCAAGCGGATGAAGCAAAAACACCATCAAAGGTCAAAGAAAAGATGAGTGACTATTGCCTGGTAGATAGAGTACTTATGTACAGACAGAAGATCTACATCCTGCAACACTATGAACTTTGCAAGGAGATAGTGGAGTCGAGGCATGATGCGATAACAGCCAGACATCCAGGTAGAGCAAAGACCCTCGAGCTCATATCCCAAACGTACTGGTGGCCTTCCATGACTAAATTCATCAACGAATATGTGGACCACTGCGATGCATGCCTTCGAACCAAAGTAGTGAATCAGAAACCACAAGGACCACTGCAACCACTCGAAGCTCCAGAAGGATGATGGATGGACATAACATATGACTTTGTGGTAAAAGTCCTGACGACAAAGAGGAAGAACGACTCAGTGCTAGTGTGTCACGACTACGTCGCGCCCAAGTCTAACTCGAACACAGGGACCTCCTCTATGGTCACAATCGACTATCCCACGGAATGGAGAACTCGGAGAATAGTCGGACTTATCTCGGATACTGATCGGTGTTAACTCGGACTAACTTCTAATCATGTGTCTCCCTTAGTCATCTGATTCTCTTCCTTTCCCTTGTCGACCCTGCTCTTCTCTCAGCTAGGAGGTCACCTGTCACTGCCCCGCGCTTCTATCCTCGTGTACTCCCACACCGCCGCGCAGTAGACTCGTGTTATGTTTGTAAGCCTCCACTCATGTATCTCTATTTATACTGGTAGGCGTAGAGGACTTATTCCTCACGCAA
>WSTV01000084.1:0-82017 GCA_019632285.1 Tulasnella sp. 332
ACGTCCTTGGTATCCAGGGGGTTATCATCCAAAGCAGCAATATCCGAAGGATCAGGATTGGGCAAGGAGTCCACATGTCGGAGGACGGTGATATGAGAAGAGATGTTTATTTTCTCCGCACTGGCTTTATCTCACTTTGGTAGTCGATGACAGAGAAGCTCTTTGTACTGCTTGAAGCAAGGGTAGGACTTTTCTCAATGACTGGCCTGGACAAAGTTGTGATTTTCATTCACCGCCAATCCTATTCCCCATACGCTCCTTGTTCTGAGATGAGGCACCAGGGTCTCCGATGCAGGAGCGAAATGAAACACAATGAAGAAAAGGTCCGTCAGGAAAAGGGGACAAAAATCAAAAAATTCTTAGTACTCGTTCGCAGACGTATCTAAGGTGGCTCTTAGCTCCGCGGCGTTAGTTAGTACCAGTTGCTAAAGCCTTTGCCTTGAACTGTCGGAGTATTTCGTGTCAGTCGACCAGCAATGAACAACCTCGAAAAGGAGGTGTGTTTTGACTCACTGCAGAGAGAGTGTTTCCAATGGGGGGAGGATTGATTGCGAATACCATTCCCATAGGGCAATGTCCCAACTGTGAGCAGTGAATCCAGAAAGGTGCAGTCTGAATTATTGGAAATATTGAGTGTTTGCGTTGTTATATGGTCGCCTCTTCATAAAGCCACTCACGCTCTCGACGATAATGTCAAATGTCGGGAACCCGGTGGTAACGGTAGGATCCACAGGGAAGTTGCTAATATGTGGGACAAGGATATCAACCCCTCAAAGATCAAGTGTATTGTAAACGATCGCTCAGACACCACTCACAACCCAGTATTGACACCGCCAAGGAGAGGAGCGCAAGGTTCTGCGAATGAGCTTTGTGTGACGGTATGGTTTTTGGCATTGAAGTGGAAGCGGACGGTATCGTTGACTTTTGCAATGACAAAATCAGGTGTATAGACCAAGCCGGCCGTTCCGCCAACCGTGACATCCCAAACTGCAGCACGTGCAAAGATGCCCAAGGCTAGAATTGTGGAAATGATGTTGAAGAGCATGATAAACGTGCGAGGAAATGAGCGGTGGGGAAAGTGTTTGTAAGTTAGATGGAGGAGATCTTGCAATCGACAGGATGAAGATGATGTCAAAATTCTGGGCTCTTTGCGACAGGCTTTATACAAATCTCACTCGCAGGCAAGGGCGATACCGGCCTACATGGATCAATGATGCGGACAGTGATAAACCGCAGGAGGCCGAGGATCCCGTTTTTGGGTAAGGCGGTGAGGCGATGCTAGGCCGTCTCGTCCGTCAACGAAGACATCTGGCGCCCGGGGTTGGCGCCCTGAACGCCGACATCCTGAAGGCCAGCGACAGCCCTGACAGGTGAGGCACACAGGTCACGAAGCGGTCGATTGTGGGAAAGGGCTAAAGCAGCAAAGCATCTGCTTAGGCTCCCAGGGTCTGCAAGTCTAGTGTGTGTGACAGAGTAAGCTATCACAAGACGCATAAGTGAAGCAATGGAGAGGTGAGTTGCTCGTGGAAGTTGTGAGGCTTGTAACTGGAATGAGTCAGCAGCTCCGTCACGGCGACTTCAATTCCCTTCTAATTGACACTTGCTAGTACATCCAGAATCCAGAATCTGTCTGCCAAAAAACGGCCCGGAAATATGGGCAACCTTCATCACAACTATTTGCGCTAGGGACGAGCAAATGACAGCATTTTAGTTCAGTGTGGGCCTCATGAAAAGCCCGATACCGCCGAATCACCGAAGCTCCCGGGCCGCGTTCAGAACTGCTGCTTCGAAATAAGCCAAGCTCGCCATAACGAACGTGGAAAGACAGTCATTCAGCTCCAGTGGCTCATCTACTCGGCATCGGCTTCGGTGACTTCGACTACTAACACGACCTACTTCCACTATCACGGAACTTATAGCTGGGATTATGCGCGAGCCAGTACGGTACGGTTCGTTTCTCTCGGCAGCTATTTTGACTTATCAAAGCCGGGTAGTTTTCACGGTACCCCGAACCATTTATTCCTCCCGTGAGATCTAAATACTCAAACAGGGGCGATGAACTTCCTTTTTACCACCCGGTTAGACCTCGTTCGGTTCCGATTGTAACAAAAATGCAGACATTCGGCGTCACGAGTAAGAAGTGTGTCGTCCCACTGTCATCTCACCAGCTTGACAAGGAAGACCGATTTCGACAGGGGCAAATCCGGCCCAGCTCCTCGAACTTCGTCGCCCACCCAGAGACATACGCATCCACCGAAGTAGACCTAGGCTATTTGAAAGGAATGTCTGAAGGTGTGCTGAAGAGAACCTTATATAATGAATCATGGTCCAAGTTAATGCGTTGGTGTGTAAGACGCTATCTTCTTTCTTTCCCCGTCCTCTTTGAATAGCACGAGTACCAGTAGATCGAAAGGATGGCCCCTGTCTTGGCGGATTTTTGACGTCTTTAGGCGCCATTTTTGTAAAGCCTCCTCAGCGGTTTGATGTCGAAGAACCGCATGACCGAAGTGTGGGGACATATTCCGGAGTCCGGACACTCCAGCAAGGCCATTACTGTCATCACAGTTCAAGGACGTCGATCTTTATGACCCATCATATACAATCTTGTCATTCCAGGCTTGTTCCTGAACTTCGAGGCCAATCGATGGTGGAATCGTACTAAAGATACGCAGCCCAATTGAGGCAGCGATAGTTTACGTAGAAAAGTAGCCTCAGGCGAGGCTCATGGGAAGCTCGATACCGCCTCGCCAAGCCCCAGTATGCTCATGCTCAGGACATCAGCCTCTGCTTCTCAGGACGCCTCTTCCTCAAACGGCTAGCCACCGCAAACACTGCTAAAAACGAGTCAACAATGATCATGCTGTTCAGCCCCCAAAGCTCAAAGTTGTTGTGTTGCTATGCTTACCTGCCTTGATTGTACACTGTACACCATCGAGTATGATCGACAGATATGATGGCCCTCCTTTTCGCAGGCGCGGTGGGGTTTGGAGACTCATCCAGTGATGATGCTGAGTACCCACCCTTCATGGCTCTTGAAATAGGAAAGGCGGTCCTGACCGTTTCATATGTTCAAGACACGGAACTGGGGTGATTACCAACCATACAAGAGCAGCCGATTCAGCAACGTGAGCTCTTTGAATCATGGCCATCGCGCATTCGCTGTTTTCCATAGGCAGCTGAGTGCCGACGCCTTCCCCAATTTCTCTGGAAGGAGCTACAAGCCTGAAGATCGTCGCCTCTCGAATGGTATAAGAAGGTTTCAATAAGCGTCCTCCTCAAAAGACCGCACCCCGCTCCTGAGCTGAATGGCTCAATGGCACCTTCTCAGTGTGTCATTCCTCTTTAGATTCAGTCTGGGTGGAACATCCCGCGTTCACCTTCGACCTCAACGTCGCGGACCACACAACCGGCGGTGTTACGTTATCCATCCCGAATTCACTGCGACCGAACCAACGCCTTACCTCTTAGATTTCAATATAAAGCCACGTGCAATAATATTCTCGACCAGGCCGTACGGGTCCCACGGTGGCCATCCTTGTACCCTTCGGCCTCGACCAAACAACCACCTACCACGAATCTAAAGGCCGTACACATCAGCGCAACTTGCGGAGCAGCTGTTCTTTGTCACCGTCAGTGTCAACGAATTCTACTACAAACACAATGTATCCCCTTCTGCCACCGCGAGGTCCATCGCAGGGATCGTTGACGGACTCATACAGCACGGTTCGCTCTTCTCTGCTCGCGCTTTTCTGATTCGTTTAGTCTTATTGATTTTCTCATCTCACTTTGCCATCGTTGAACTGACTTCTTCGTTAGATCAAAAAATTGTTCAAACGACTTCCTTTTCGCCACCTTCCCAGACCCCGCCCGTTTCCGAGCGTTCTAGACCTCGCCTGTGGTCACAAAAGAGTCCTTCGTCGTGCTACTCAATTTCAACGTCGTCGCACTCGAATCTAGGCTCCAAGAGGAAGACAGGGTTCGAACGACAGTAGCCGACTGGGCCTTTGTGTTTGAGAACATCTTCGCCCACCCCGAGACGTACGGATTGAACAAATCGAACATAGAATGCATGAGATTCGCACATGGAGGTGTGCCCCAGAGGAAGTTGTGTAGTTATCTGGATCAATATATGTTTTGGTGTGTAAAACGTTGGCGCTCCCTTCCCGCCAAGGCCGTTCATTACATAGCTAATACCCAGTTCGTTCTTTCTGGCCGTTTATTTGGGCTGGGATAGGGACGAATACCAGTAAGCCGAAACAGTACCTGACCGTTGGCGAATTTCTGACGCCTTTGGGGACTAAACAGCCCAACCAACAAAGTTCATACCATAATAGTCAAAGTATATGTAAACGCTATCAAAAGCATGAGGGGAAAACTCCCGGACCCTGCCACAAGACCGCTAAACAGAGATAGCTGTACACCGCCGGCACAATCAAGCCCGTTCGTCGTGAACGAGAGCTAAGAGGAGGCGAGAAAGAACTTGGGATTCGTTACGATCCATCATATACATCTTTTTCAGCCCAGAATTTTCTTCGAGGTGATTGCCGAAGCAACTTGATGGCGTGGATCGTATTCAAGCCATCTTAATTCAGTTGGAGGCTAATATTGACATCCTCGGTGATACTAAGTTCAAGTAGAAAAAGTAAGTATAGCTATGATTTGAACGTCCAGTGGGACGACGAATGAATTGAATATAGATGGTCACTAGAAGGCATGGAGAGCTCTCGATAGCCTGGGGTTTTTGTGACATAACGATCTCATCCTCAATTAACCCACACAGGTAGTGCCGCGAAGAGGCTTGTAGCTGAAACGGCCGAGTTCTAGACAGCGGTACGGGGAGACAGCAACGAAAATTTATCAGTACAACATGAACACGAATTCAGACACTTGACGCTTGGATACTAGAAAAAGTTGGAGCTCACCATAGAGCCCTGAAGTCCATCCGTGCCCGAGGTGAACTGCTGGTTCCAGTTGCAGTTGACCGTGCCGGTGCCGATATTCCTCGCCAAGTTATACAGTGCGTCTACGTTATGCTGGATGAACTCGTATAGGTTACACGCGGCATCGACCTGTGCCTGGGTCGTGGTGGCCTTGTTGGCGTTGGCGATATTGTAAAGGACATTGTAGTAGTCCATGAGGTACTGCATGGCAACCTGGTGGAACTGGGAGCAGTCACCGTCGCAGCCACCCCCGCAGTTATTGGGAAGGATCTGGACAGAGGCTCCGTTGACGGTGACGATCTGAGCACTGTTCATGAGGTATGAGGTGAAAAGAGCAGCGTCGGTGAGGTAGGAGGCCGTTCCAGTGGCGAGGTAAAGATGAACGGCAGCACCGATGCCTACGCAGATTTGATCACATTAGTTTGAGTTCATTGGAAAGAAAACGTGTTGCAACGCACCAAGGCCATTATTATAATCGAAACCCCACCACGTCAACGCGCCTGTGGTATCCTCGTGATCAACGATCTGACCCGTAGCTCTGTTGGTGAAGGGACTCGATGTCCAGAAGGAGTAGTGAGATTGGGCATAGGAGAGGTATTGCGCTTTGGTGTATTCGGTAGATGCACCAGTCTCCGCGAGCTTCAGCGCCGCGACAGTAATGCCCATCTGTGCCGCGGTAGCCTTGCTTGTGTGCGCCATGTCCCACCAAACTCCTCCGGGAGTTGAGCCGCAGCAGGTGGTGTCGTCTGAAATCTTGACCTAAAGAGCATGAGAGCCTCGGGTCACCGTTCAGGACATTATTTATTTATTTTCCAATTGCGTACCTGGTCGAAAAGAGTTTGAGCGCTAGTGATGTACGTTGCCAGGCTCGTGTGATTGTAGAGCTTGGTCAAGCCGTGGATCATCCTATAAAGATCATTACGGCCTCATCAGCAGTCACGCAATGAATGAGAGAAGAGGAAGTGCCAAAATAGCTCACCAGGACATATCATCATTATATCCATCCTCCAAATTTGCATTGTTTTCGCCGCTCAATGTCTTTTGAGTGGTCACAATATCTTCAACAGTAGAAACCACCGTTGCGGCACCCCACCCAAGACCCCCGATCCCGTAAGCATTATGGAACGTGGCGTAATCGAGAAGAGCCTGGATCGCAATGGCGGTGTTCCAGTAGTTGGATTTCGTTCCAGTCGAGCTGTAGCTCGCATAGAGGTAGCGTCCCGAGGTAGAGTAGTAGTTGTTGATATAGGTGGTGAAGAGAGCCTCAGCGATATTAGCGTAGGATGGTGAGCCTAATGTGCTAGCGTGGGTTGTAGTAGAGGTTTTGAGTGCTGCTAAGCGAGAGGCGCTAGCCAGAGAGCAGACGGGCGTGACGGCGATGACTGAGCTGATAGAAGATGCCAGGATAGCAACTGAGGCGGAGAGTGGAGAGACTTTAATCATGCTGAAAAGTAGGAGTTGTGAAGTAGGGGATAGAAGAGCAAAAGAGAAAATAAGCGAGACGAGAATGGCAGTTATAGTCGCCAAAAACACAGGATTTATAATTCAGCCGGCCAATGAAGAAGGCTGTCCGAAAGGTCGGCCGTCATCGGTATGATCAAAGAGAAAAGAAGGAGCTACGGAACAACGAAAAGGCGTATGCGTAGCTGTTTCTCCTAATGAAACATGTCGGAAAGAGATTCTCTTATGATGCGCAAATCGATTGAGATGTACCGGTATGTCGTGTTGCTCCCGAACTGTTGAAAGAAGTCGAACACGTTGCCGGGTTGGAACGTGCCGAGTTGGCAGCAACAAAGAAGGCAGTGGTTATGTTGTAACTCAGCATCAGTTGGGGCCAGATCGATGGCTACAGACAAACAACCTATGACATTTTCGGATTATCGACAATAGAGCTTAGGCGAGGAACGGACCATCGGGGAATTAGCGGAAGTGAGCTGAAGGCTAAGCAGGGTGGAATGGCGGGGCCGGCTGAATCGCCACTCGGTAGCATTCGTTGATGTCACAGCACTCACTCCCGAAGCCTGAACCGCACTCGATTGAGTCGGGCGACGCGTCTAAAAAGAGAGATGCGAGGCGTGAGCTCGTAGGGGCCTTTGTTCGAGTGAGGTGGCGGCCAGCCTCTCAGGGGGAGGCCAACACGCTCATCGAGAGCATCACTGATTTGATTGGCTCGCCGTATGCGTGGAGGGAACAACAACCGCCCTCGACCTCCGATCACTTTCGACTTGACCAGCAACCCCAATCTATTTTCGTTCCCAAACAAAGTCGAACGATTTGATAAGGCATGTTAACCCTCCAGAGGAGTAGGTCACTAATCAAGAAAAATGATTGATACCGTCCGAACCGTTGACGAAACTCGAGCACCCACACGATATGCTTGAGGGAGCCTAATGGTTGGCGATGTATGACGTACGAGGCCAGTGATGGCTTTGGAGTGTGCGAATGCATCGTGTTGCGTATCGACGGTTGATCCAACACCAGCTCATCCATTGCCGCCGCCGAAGGGAGGTGTGCTCGTGTTAGCTATGCGTTTGCAGTACATTATTAACCAGCATTATCATTTCCATAGAATCATCTCGTCTATGGATGCTAGTATTACGAGTGTACAAAGCCTCGTGCCAGACGCAGACGATGATTCAGGTAGGTCGTGGGGCTACAAGCTCCCAATGTAAAATTCAGACGGGACTTCCATAGGCGCTCTCCACACCCTATGAAGACTCGAGCTGATGGCCCAGATGTCTCGGGGTCCAAAACATCGGGATCTTGAGTAACGCATGATAACAAGCGATGTACCACCTCTCCAAGTATAGCACTCATCGATTGGAATTGGCGACTCCCGGTCGATGTGATCCATAATACATAGATGTCCCCCCTTGTTGTTTGTGTGATCCATGAAAGCTACGACACACTGAAAATAGAAGAGGAAAGAAGGAGCAAACAGAAGAGATACCATGGTATCAGAGAAAAGACAGAGTTGGAAGGAAGTTGTTTAGATTTGAAGAGAGACCCTCGATTGAAGGTGCCTCGATGTAAGCCGAAATATCAATGATTGGAACGCTCGGAACCTCGATCGCAAGAATGCTCGCATGAACCGGGATCCGACCCTAACCTCCTTTGGGCCTCAAGGCCTATCAGGCTGTGTTAGAAAGACTGGGTCGATGAGGCTTGGGAATGTAGCGAACGTCGGGACCGGTTTGTGGTGGACATGCCCACTCTAGGATCTTCGTATAGACGATATCAAGATATTTCTTCTGACCACCTCCTTTTTTGTGGTGCGGTGAGGAGAGTACTGCTTCGAGATGGAACTCTGGGTTGCGTACAGCTGGGTCTGTGATCATGAGGACTTTTTTCTTTTCTTTTTTGGTGTGGGAACGGGTGGGAACTCGCTATCGAGCGAACGGCCACTAGTCGCTAGGACCGTGTTTTCCGAACAGTGTGAGGTTCGACTCACTAAACCTCCAGTTGTGGCCTTATGCAGGGATAGACCACAGGTATTATCTCGCTTACCACTACCAGAGTGATAAGTTTAAACCAGAGCCAGCTCTGGGTGGGAATGACCCCACATACCCCAAGTGTGCCAGTTAAATCGGCACTGTGATCCAGGGAAGAGAGTATTGGTACCAATTTAATGGACTTCACCGGAGGTGTGATCGGTAGAACTCATATATAAATCATCGTTCATGTGATCATGAGGACGACTGTGGTTGCCCAGACAAAAATATCTTGTTTTTGTTTTTGGTTTTGTGAGAGAACGGGTGGGAACTCCCTACCGAGCGAACGGCCGCTAGTCGGTGAGGCCGTGTTTTCCGAACAGTGTGGGGTCTGACCCACTAAATCTCCCGTTATGGCCTTATCTTCTAAGGGATAGACCACAGGTATTATGTCGCCATTTGTTGCACAAAAAGATCTTGTGATAGCCTGACCCGCTCCGCGCGTCTAAAGTATGCTGGCCAGTCCAAATGTTCCTTGACCAAACCCCTAACCCTTTCAGGCAGAGTCTCCTTCAAGTACGTCTTAATGTCTTCAACCTCTCGGTCTAAGGCGGCCGTATGGAGGGTCTTTAGTTGCATTCCCATGTGTGCCGAGGAGTAGAACCGCCGGAGGTGGGGCTCAGAGCGACTGGTCAAAATGATTTTGATGACTCGGGGAAGATTGGCGAAGCCCTTCCTGAGTGCACCGAGAAATCGAGACATACTTCTCACTACACTCGTCCAGCCCGTCCAGCTGTATCAAGAGGGTTGGACATTCAGCGAGACCTGAAAGAGACTCCGGTGGCTCTTGGATCAACCACTGGAACTGTAGCCTTGGTCTCCAGTGCGCAATTTCCTCGTTCTTGTTGATTGCTGATGTGATCTTGTATCGAAGCCGCCGCTCTCCCCAAGACGCCAGCCGGCACCGCAATGGTCTCTCCGTTTAGGCTGATCTACTGCGAAGTATAACTCTGGACCAAGTGTTTTGGATTGGCGCTCTGATTCAGCAGTGCTGGCAGCGATAGAGGACTTTCCAGTACCGGCAGCTCCTGTCAAGCACAATGCGCGTTGGCTGCCGCAATCCGATTTCTTCGTTATTCATTCACTTATCAATTTTAAGACTGGTATTCGCATTCCCTGGAGACACGGCGTTGCCCCAAATGAGTCAGAGTCTTTGAACGCCAAGTAGAGCCACAAGGCGGTTGATCCCTGAATCATGCATGACTTCAGAAGTTGAGAAAGCGCACGAGCATGGAGGACACACAGGCTTCCTAATGAGTGGAATGTTTTGACAGTAAAGCGCAATAACACCGAGAGCTTCGCTTGCCTGCAGCTTCCCAATGATAACTTGTTGATCGTCATATCCAGCGGTTTGCATCAGCATCATTGCTTGCTGGTCTTCGCGTGCAACATCCTGTTTCCGGTCCATGCGTTCTGGGTCCTCAGATATGTCGTGTTGTGTTCAATAGATGCGTTTAATCTCCTGAATCGTGGCAAACGCAGCCGTAAGCTGTGATGACGAAAATGCCTAAGTACGAAAACAAAGACGATTACGACCAAGAGGAATCAAGCCTTCTCTGCGCTGGCCTTTCCAGTTCACAAAAACCACAGAATTCAATTCAAATCCAACCCAGATAACACAGAACCGCGACGTTTACCTCCTCCACTTAGGGGGACTTCTCCCCTTTGCCTTCCCTTTCATCCATTGCTTCAACGCCCTCTCGATTCCATTCACCAATATCTGTGTCCTTTCTTCTGCATCCATGATCCCACAAAAATCCACACCCAACTCGATGTTGGTCAACTGTCCTTCACCCTCATCGTTACCGTCTGCTTCATTATCCGAATCCTTTGAGCTCGTTCGGAGCAACGCTGCAAAATCCCATCCACTCCCGTTCAGACTCAGGATCTCGAGGTTCGGACAGCTGAATGCGATGAGCTCCAAAAGCGAGCGATTGGGTGGGGGGACTGGTCCGTGAGATGCTGATGCCTCGTCTGCATCCAAAGGTATCGGATCGAGTGCCTCGTCCAGAGACCCTGCACCATCATCATCATCATTATCCGTTGAGTCGGTGATTTCGTCCAAGTCGTCGAATTCGTCGGTGAAGGCAGTGGACCAGATGTTTGGGAATGGTTGATTGTACACGCCGTCGTCATCGTCAACGTCCGTTGAGGAGCGAGAGTGGGGGTGAGATGAGCTTGGGGAAAATGGAGGCGAGGAGATGTTGAGGAATCGCAAGCGATTGTTGTTCACTGGGTTTGGGTTTGAACTCGGCCCCGCGATCGGTTCCTGGATGTCCATTCCAATTGGAGATGAAGACGAAGCCTCGCTGATATCCAACTCGCTAAGAGGGTCGACGGGAAGATCGTCGAGCGCAGTCGCATATGATGTACCTTTACGGCCATGAAGACGATAGAGGTGTCCCATATCACTATCTCCATCACAGGATGACACCATTCTCCGCATTTTGTCTTCGTCCGAGGATACGGTGAGATCCAAGTCCTCGGATGTCTGATGACCCGCCTCCTCAGCGGCGACTTCGGTGAGAGTGGGTGCCTCGAGCTGTTGAAGGGCCGTTGCTGTAAGTGGGATCGTTGGGACGGGGTTGGTGGAAGTAGGCACATCCCGCGATACCCTGGGGGTGGCGAGATACCCACCCGGAGGCATCGGCTCAATATCTTCATCATCGCTGTCAGTTATGACGACCCGCCGAGTGATCCGAGGCCAGACCGTCTCAGGACCACTCCCGCCACCGTACGCTGAAGTCTCGTCTGACGAATATCGAGTTGATTGCGAAGGGGGTGAACTTTGAGCAGAAATGGACGGGATGAACTCGGTGACTATCGGCAGAAAATAGTGGTCGTCTCGTAGGTTTTTGAGTCGTAGTGTTCGTAGGTGGGGTAGCACTTCTCCGAACATATCCGGCTGAACGAGTCGAGAGAAGAAGTGATGAACGTGGAACATTGTCAACGAGAGTGTGTGAAGCGGAGGCCTCGTTGTCGTGGTTGTGAACTCTGCAGACGAACCCGTCTGACGAGCGATCTGAGCCCAATCTTCTCTGACCACCCAGCTCCGTCTCCGCGTGACGTCCAAGTACTCCAACCTCTCGTTTCTCCGCACGTCGAGAAAGTATTTCGGCTCGATAAGATGGGACATGAGTGTGACGTGTGAAGAAGTGCTGAGAATAAGTGGAATAGCTGTGGTGCGGTTGGCATAGATTTTACAGAGTGGTTGCAATACGCTTTGAAGGGGGTTGCCGAGCGGTACGGTAAAGTCTGCGCGAGTGTGCGCTTGCGAATTGCGGTAGATGAGAAATTCGCCGGTAATGCCGCGAAGGGCTTGGAGGCGGGGGAAGAGTGTTCGAAGGGTGATGGGGCTGGTGTTGGACGTGGGCGAGCGTCCAAAGAGGAGTGGGGATTGGGCGGCGAATTCGTAGTAGCGGTCGATTAACTGATCAAAAAGATGGAGAGAAGGGACGGCCATGCCGTGCATGTCGATGGTCGTGGTGGCGTGAAGGTTGTAAGGATATTCCAGAGTAATGATACAAGCCGCATAGGTGCTAAGTCTTGTGGCTTCCGCTTTTGTGAGTTTGAGCTCATAATCTCTCTGAAAAATATCGCATGGTGTGACAGTTTCAGCGAATCTAGGTCCAGATATACTTCTCGGTGGAGGTGGCACGCACCGGACTTTTAACCTCGTGACTTTGCAGCTGTAAGAGGCGTTTCCCGGAGACGCTGAGCGCCAACAGGCCCTTGATAGAAACAGATTTCCAGAGATGTTCCATTGAGATCGAGTGCCATGGGTGAGAGACTCTAGTTGCGACTGCTAATGAGCTTTGAGGGAGAAATGTGAAGACGAGGTGCAGCAATTCAGGGACATGGAATCGATGAGCTGCGCTGGCTGCCGCGGTTGCTGTCAACATCGATGTATCCATTATCGATGTCTCCATTCACACTATTCTCGAAGGAGACGGGAAAAGCCTTTGCCAGACAGACAGATAACAAGGTAAAACGGGATGGGTGGTTGGAAGGGCACAACGGGTACTGAATAGAAAACCCAACAGGTTCATTTTCCCATCATATGTCAATTCGGACTAGGAGACGGCGAGACCTCGGGGGCGATTCCATTCCTTTTACTCTCAACCATCATCCTTCCCTCCCATCTCAACTTGTTCGACAAAATGGAGGCGTTCTACCAGGGAATGCAGGAGTTCAAGTGGTTTGTTGACATCGACCAGCCGTCCCTCCCGTTATGCTTGTTCTTCATCGTCTTCAACCCAACGTTTTGGAACTATGTCGCTCAGAACGGTATGGTCTCAAACTTCAGTGCACCTCGCAGGCGTGGTCGTTGACTCTTTCGACATCACCCAGAATATAACGAAAAGACGATCACCAAGCTCCTAGGAGGTCGACGATATCTTGGATGCTACCTGCTCGCAATAGCGATATTCTCACTCGGCATTGTCCGGGACTACTTGTACGTTAACCCCCTGTCCCAACCCTCCACGTCGTCTAGGCGAGCCCTGACCGTTCGCATTACCTATTCCATAGTTTCTACAAGGCGATACAGGAGCAGCCCAAGTTCGACATCATTCCATATGAAATCGCGAAACCTTTGGCATACATGCTCTTCATTGCCGGCCAGGTCCTCGTCCTTTCTTCGACCTGGGCGCTAGGCATCACCGGTATGTCAAACATAATCTGCACCTCGCATTGACTTGAATACTTATTACGACGTGACGTCCCTGAAATAGGAACATACCTGGGTGACTACTTTGGTATCTTGATGGATGAGAAGGTCACCGGCTTCCCCTTCAACATTATGAACGACCCCATGTACAACGGCTCGACAATGTGCTTCCTCGCCCATGCCCTCTGGTGCGTTCCTCTCGGCTTAGTTAAATTCATGTTGATTTCTTCAGTCGCTGATTTTACATCTCGTCGTGAAACCAGGGCCCGCTCTGCTGCAGGTGTCTTGATCGCCCAGTTCGTGTACATGGTCTACTCAGTCGCGTTGTCATACGAAGGGTATGCTCAACCACTTTTCCTGTGCAATGATCTCAGTTGCTCATTATTGGCGAACTTTCTTTCCATGTCAGGCCGTTCACCGCCATGATCTACTCCAAGCGGTCTCGAGACTCCAAGAAGAAGTCTTCGTAAATAATCCTTTCACTCCGCCTATCCACCAATCTTAAAACGCAGTTTACGATCTTGGCTCAACCCAATGCTCTTGGCCTTCCACTAGCCATGACACAATCACCTCATCCCACACACATCGTTCACATCCGGCTTCAACACCCACTTCATCATATCTGCTGCTTGCCCCTACATATGTCAATCCTCATTTATTTACCTTCCCTTCTATCTGGGGCGTCTTTAGCTGACTTAGGGCCTCACGAGACGAGATTGAGGTGGCCATTTCGTTTTCCCCTTCGCCTACAAGATGCCATTGGAACAATCACCGGGAGAGGCTGGAGAACAACCTTTGCATAAGATGATAGCAAGGAGACCGTTGTCCGTGTGTACAGCCGTGTTCTTCTATGAGATTCGTCAGGCCCGATTGATTTGAATGAACTGAGGTTGTGCGGATTCATGCAACAAACGTTTTGATCAGCCACAGTGTCCAGGACAGGACTGTCACGAGCTCATGGAGTCTCGATTTGTTGATAGCAGACAGACATATGGAAAGCCTGTCTGGTATACAAATGGTTCGAGCTTGTTCAGTTCAGCTGGGTGTTCATAATAGGTCTAAGGTATAAGTAAAGTGAGACTTTCTGAGCAGGCATTCTGCCGCTGTTGAGAACATGAGTCCCATTGTTGACTTAGGCGATTGGTTACTATTTTGCAGAGGTGGGTGTCGGTGGTAAGCGTTCAAAGCGATTCATGATGGTGTCACAGCCTCATCAGGTCGTCCGACTCACCGGAGTGTCATCATATTCGGCTGGTCTGGGGGAGCGCTGGTACTCAAGACTATATCCTGACAGCAAAGAACGACAAGAGTTACCCGAGACCTCTCGCTCTTCATATCGCCGACCTCGTGGAGCATTCGACAGGCGGTCTCCTTGTCCAACTACAGGGTTGTTGATGGACGCACTCCTTAACAACCTCCATTATTGGCAACAGGGTGGGGTTCCGCCCCCTTGCGACGAGGTGCCACTGATGCTTTTTCCACAGATATGCCAACGAAATTTGCCGCACGGATGGAAAAGCTAATCCTTGTCCTCAAGCTCACCAGCGATCGACTGAAAACACTTTTGACACTGGCACCAGATCTATCGCTTTATTGGTAGGGGCTAGCTCCGACGCCAAACAATATGCTACCTGAGACTAAACAGCAGCTTTGCACCCTCCAGATATTACCAACTGCCGAGTCGCTGGCCAGAGCTTCTCATGCTTCTGTTGAGCTTCTGCGTACGGGACGAGGGGTAGATGGCGGCTTGGTCCTATTTGCCAGGTTGGGAATATCCCCGTTTCAAGACCATTTCCCTCTGGCGGGACCAGTCATGTCCCAGGGCGTGCTCGTTCTTGGTGCGCCGGTCCCAAAGGTTGACATCGTAAGTTCTCTAAGTCGGATCCGGGATCATTCTGACACCCTCATATCATTTCCCCAGCTTGTCCTTGGAGCTGGATGGCTTTCTCAATTTCTTCTTCCTTTGCTTCATTCTTCCAACATCTCCTACGCAGCCACCACGCGCAATGGTACCTCCCACTACCCGGTCACTATTCTTGACTGCCTGCCTTTCTACTCGTGGACTTTCGACGCGCAAGCTTCCGAAGAAGATATCTCCAAAAGCTTCGGCAACCTCCCACCAGCCAAGACAATCTTGATTACTTTCCCTATCAATGTGAGCGGGGCAAGTGAGAAGATGCTCAAAGGCTACAGGGTGGCACACGGATACGATGACGATGTGTTGTGGATTCGACTAGGCAGTACGAGTGTTTGGAAGGTACATCAGAGCGGGTTTGAGCGTACTGAGCATGCTGAAAGCTGATGATTTCCTATCTATGGTACTTAAATCAGCTTGACCCAAAGGAAACAGTGATGTCTTTCAACCGTCTTTCTCCGATCGATCCAGAACATGCTCGTGGACAGTCAGAGAATGAGTTTCTGTCGGTCAAGTTGCCGAGAACTTCTCAAGCAGTCCTTCAACTTGCAGGCCTCTGGGGAGGAGAGCGGCAGATGAGGAACTGGGTAAGCCGGATCGCTAGTTCAAAGGAAGCCCTTCGCAACAAGAGCGGCTTGCATATGAGTTGAGCTCTCGTACTTCTCTACGCCAAGAGACTCGAACTGATTGGCCAATCATAGTTCATGGCCAAGATGTGTCCCAGGCCATCATTCTGCTTCATTCCAACCCATTAAAACTGCCCCAGCTTGATTCGGCGTCTCCGTTCAATAGGCGTTTCATCCTGAGCGACTTAAGGATATACGACTGGTGGGACCTTGCGTCGAGCTGGGGCAGCGATGGCCAGACCGTCAAGGAAGCGACATGGGTACAGGAGCTGATGAGAGAAGAAGGTGTGGTGGTGCTCCCAAGGGGCCAGCAGCGGTTGGGCCGAATATTAGATGGGAGAGCCTTTTGGGAGCGGTTCGGGGGTACGGTCAGCATGAGACTGTCGTAAAGGCGCTGAGACACTAAGAGACCATTCGCAAGGGTCAATACTGCATATGCCGGAGATCGATGAATAATGAATGCTAAGCTTTGGCCGACGACCTCGGCTACACACAACACGCCACCTCCAATTGGGACGTGTCTCGTGCAGAACACCTATTGATTTGCGGTGAGATGGATATTATCAATACCGTCGAGCTCACTCCATAAGGCGGGGCCTCTAAGCCGAGACCGGAAAGACGCAGAGGTCGTGTCACTTGTCAGGCATCGATACCGGCGGGATCCGCGATCGCTTAACGGCGGCAACGAATCCGGCGAGAGGTATAACAGGCCTACTGTGACCGCAAAATGTATTGCCGTAGCCTAGAGGGTATTGGAGACTATTTTATATGGGATGGTATTTGGAGTGCATCATTTGAGGCTGCTGGGTGTATGTGGGGTAACGGGGCCAAGCAAGGATTTGGTAGGTCCGCTAGGCGAAAGGCTCCCGGCGTCGCTGAGCAGAGCATTTGAAGATATATCCCAAATCTCAAGGAATATTCTTTCAATGGTATGTAAGCGAAGTTTGGTTATGAACTTGTATCACTTTCGCACTAGTACGCATCGCCGTATCATCCCCTGGATCTTGTAGGCCTGTAATCATTGTGCCTAGCACCATGGTACGCAACCGTACCACGACTAGCGTAATTGGGCAAAGTCTGAAGACAGGGTACGCGCCTAGATGTTGGTTCACGGGGCTCAAATATTTTTATAGATCGCTTCGGCTCTTATGATTATAGGAACGCCACAATCAGTGCGAAAAAAAGACATTGAAGAGATCATCTTCATAGGCGATAGCGCCATAAGACTTGGTGTAGGCTAGGCGATCAAGATCGTCGAAGCCGTTGGCCAAAGCTTGTTCCTAGGCGGCCAGTCTATCTTCTTCCCTTTGGACCAACCGGTTCAGCAATGGAACTGTCAGATACATGGTCCACTTTAAATCATCGAAGCCCATACTCCAGGTGATTGAGACTAGACCGGAGCATCAGAGGCATGATGAAGGCAAGGCCTGAGAACCGGTCTTACTAGGTATGGCGTTCAGGTAGCCAGTGCTCGTTGTGTCCGCCGGCAGCACATTCACTTCGAAGAGCTCATGCCACTGAACCAAGTGCTGGTTCAGTATGATCCAGACGAGAGTACAATAAGGTGACTGGCCACATTGTCTTCGTCGAGACCGCTCTGGTGAGCTACAACATGGCACCAATCAATAGGATAATCACCAAGAGTCAAGGCGCAGCGTTTTCCGCGGTACCAAGTCATAACTGGGAGAGTATCTGATGTTTTGGACGCCTGAGAAGTGAAAGAGCTCCCAGAGGCGACGGTAGCCATGGGGTAATGTGCGGTAGTAGATAGTTGTAACTTTAACGGCCAGCCGATTGTACACGTATATTCTACGGCGTCCAGGCGCGTCCCAACAAACAAACTGGATAGATCTAAAAGACTCCATTAAACTCCGTCGGACCCCGCTGAGAGTACTTCATTTGATTAACACGCGCTTTGCAGTTGGTCATGTGATGGAAGCAATAACCAAACTAACGGCTCTTATGGCAGTTATAAAGCACCGGGATCACTTCATACGGTAGGAAATGTATCTAAAGACACCACGTCACAACGAGTCGGATATACGGTATGCACCACCATCATCCACGGGCACCAACTCCTATTGTTGGTCCCGCCGCAGCGAGTGGTTATGAACAGACCTTAGAGGGGGTCAATTCGCATTATTATTGAGCAAGATCATGCCTCCAAACCGCCTAGGTGTTGACTAGCGGCCCTGACCTGTCATTATATGCGTGAGTCAACTAAACCGGGGACTGGGTTAGAGAACGTCTATTTTGCTGCGGATGATTACTCATTGAAATCCCTGAGTAGTACACAGAGAGCGTTGGTTTCCCGTCCACCATGGATGAATGTGTCTCGGATGCCCAGAGGCAATGATAACAATCGAGCAAAGATTGCAAATAGACCATCCACTTACCGTGACCGCAACCGTGAGAGTAATTATAACGGCCAGCGCAGCATGAACTCCAGATTCTAGCCAGCTCACAAGACTGCGCAGACCGATGTCTAAGGTTGCCAACCCAGAAAAAAAGAGAGAATATGAAGGGAAGGTCCGGAAATATGCCAACACAGCGTGGGCCACGGTCCAATGCCAAGCCATCCCCGAACGACCCCAGTGACTCGCCGTACGCGTCTCCTCCGGCAACACCTTCATTGTGATTCAGCCCTAGGTGATTATCCTGTCACCAAAAAATGATACGCTAATTAGCACTAAACTTTCTCTTCTCGAACTTGGATCTGAGCTTAGCTGATCGCCCTATCCATCATGTACGGCCATTTATGTGTTTCAGGTGTCCACATCTGGACGGCTGGATCCGCAGACGCACCGGGATAACATCAACACGTTTCAGAATTCCGCCCTGAAGCCAGCGCGAGCGGGATAGTGACTGCTGCCAGCGAGAGGTTATAGGTGCGTTGGTACACATACTTCGCGACCCCATTCCTCCCTCCCCTCTCCCTTTCCTCTGCGCCGTTTCTCTCTTTTTCTTTTCTTCTTCTTCTCTTTACTAGTCATTTTAGAACGTCTACCACCTTTTGCACTTTCAATAACAATTCATTTTTTCTTTCTTCTTCGTTCTCTCGACTGCGTCACTACCTTCCCTTACATCCCTCCTTACATTTATCGCAATACCATGCGCGTATCATCAACCGCGGCCTTTGCAGTCTTCGCAGCATTAGCTACCTCTCTCGAGGCATTACCCGTTCACGAGTGAGTTTTTGTCTCCTTCAGACACACCGCTCTCCGAACCCGGATCTTAATGGCTGACTGCCGTTTTGTCTCAGCCGCCCCAGAGGATTTGCGGATACCGAGGTTGTTGTTTCACCCCGGCGCATTCTCTTTCGACGTGACTCAGACGCCACCTCTCCCCCATCCGCTGCGAAGTCTGGTACGACAAAAACCTTGTCCGAATCTGCATCTTCTTCCTCGACGACCACGACACCCGAGGCTCAGTCTCAGCCCGCCGATGGGCGAGATGATGCCGATGAAGATGACGCTAGCTTTTTGTATGTCGACCTGACAGACTCCTCCCCAAAGTCAACTGCTTCCCAGTCCGAATACAAGTCCAGGTCGGGCTCGTCGTCGTCCTATAAATCCAACACGGCGTGCTGTACACGCTCTCCCGCCCGAATCACGTCATGGGATGAGCCAGATGACGTCCAAGCTGCGTCGGTTGAGTCTGAGAAGGCTACTGCACAACGCGAAAGGGATGAGGAGGCTCTAGCTGTTGAAGATGACCAAACCGACATCCAAGGTCAGACCAGTAATGAAGAATTCAACCCTCAAGACGATAGCCCTCAAACCACCCCGCATTCCGACCCTGTCTCCATTACTTCTGACTCACAGTCAGATACCGCTAAAAAGGAGACCGAAGATCAGTGGTTACACCTACCAGGTGCGATAGCCCCAGAGCTGTTCGACGTGGAGAACACATCATACAACGACCAGGGTCGAACCCTGGAGTCCAAAGTTGGTGTGAATGCCAATGATCCAACCACTCAATCTCCCACGAAATCAAGGGTCTTGAACAAGGTCGATGATCAGAGACAGGAGCGGGAGCTGACCAATGTTTCAAACGAAGACCCAAGCTCTACTCCGCTGGCCGCTCTGGCTGCTTCAGCGCCGACGAAGACGACGAAGAAGATCGAAGAGAGCAACCCCGTTACTGCTATGAAGCTGGAGATCACTTCCACGAGCGAGACACCGCTGTCTGATTTCCCTGCGGCTACCGGTACCCCTATTCCAACCAAGACCACTCTCGCGTCGTTGCTCGGCCCCATCACCCAAGATACACTCAACCAATCGCTCGATAATCCAGTGTTAAAGGCGGGCGACTCGAAGTGGGCGAATGATGCTGGCACAGGAGCGAAAGCCGGATTCGAAAGCCGGCCCGTCGAGTTGTTCAGCGACTCCGAGGGGCACGCAGAGCATCAGGACCAGGCCGATTATAGAAGGCCGAATAGTGATGATCAGAACGCGGAGGAGGGGCAAGATGACTTACAGAACGCTGGTCAAGAAAACTCGTCCGATCTCACCACTATCACTCCACCCCCAACCGGCGCCATTAGTCGAGCTAGCACCACTACATCATCCAGTACCCCGACCACTTCGTGGGATCTGAAAGACGATATTCCACCTAAGCCAGACCACTGGAAGAATCAGTCGAATGGCCAGGTTCCGGGCCAAAAACAGACCGTTATGACAAATGCAGGGGAAGATGCTGCAAGCCAGCCCGCCGAGTGTATGATGCATGACCAGGTAAAATGGGGTGGCCGGGATCTGACCGACGAGTTCGATCGGTACAATGACCAAGATCAGACCAATGACCATCCCGATATCGAGGACGACAGCTCTCACACTACTTCCGTTTCTTTGGCTACCAACATTCGCTTGTCGTCAAATAACACCAGAAAAAGCAACACAAGTTCGTGGAGAGGTGATTCAAACCAGGTCGCACTCAGACTCAGCAAGCTAGGGAGGAGCATGAACCTGTGCGATCAGGAACTGGCGCGGGATGCCGAAAGTGGAATCCAATCTGCCAGACGAAAAGAGGAGGATGGTCAGATAGAAGAGGGCATGAAGGAGAATCACGATGGTCCGAAACGAGAAAATGATGATGGAGATGAAGACGATGGTCAGAGTGACCAACAAGACGATCCTTCTTACCTATTCGCTGCGTCCTCACGAACCTCCCGAATGTCCCCGCCAGATCACTACCCGATGAAGCCAGCGCCCATGTACAACAGCGACGAGAGGGTTACCCCTCAAAGGATTGGCATGGAGAGATCTTCAGATCGCGGAAAAGTAGGTCGTCATCCCAATAGCCGATCTGTCGAGTCCCAGTACGGTATGGTATCCGGTCACGAAAGCTCGAAGGCTACACCTGTCTACTCCTCTCATGCCTCCTCTCTGTGGCGAAGCAAAGAAGATCATTCCAACACCCCTAGTCGTCACTGGAAGCCGCCGATCTGGTTGCACAGGACGCGCTCCACTCATCGACAGCAGCAACGGAAGCCCGCCAAGTGGCGGTCTTGGTCCCCATCACTGCACTCATACCTATACCATGAGTCCAAGCTCTCAGACAATGAACGGAAGCATCGACATCCATATTGGAGGTACCATCATGAAGCGTGGAGGATGGAGACGGTTCACAGGCGCCCATGGGCATCTTGGCACCGGAAGATGGTCCATATGCGCTAGATATTAGTATGCAAGGGATATCTTGTCGTCTTGATCGTTTTCGCTTTTGAATTCACCTCGGGTATCCATCTGCAATATTTGTGTATCGAGAGATAGATATATGCCATTTAGGCAAACACGGTCTGCAAATAATCTACTCGTCGATGACTACCCAAGGATGTTGCAGCAGACTACGACACCTGCGAATAAATTAAAGACCTTCCTATGGAACGCACCCATGTGTCTCCAACCAGTTTGGTGCCAATGGACCATCTGCGGACACGTATAACATCATGCCAATCTGATCAGTGCACAGTGGCCCGCGGGTGAGAACAAGTTGTGAGTCCTTGCACATTGAAAGATCTCACTAATGGTCGTTTCGTTATAGATCCCCCCAGTATCTGTGGATGGCTACAGGAGCCTCTGTCTCAAACGGAGTATCGCCGATCAGGGGCTCCGCCGACCAACGCGTTGCCTCGGCGCCTAGAGCATTTCCGGCGGATGACGCGGCGAGATGGGGTCCCATTACAACCTGAAACGACTGTTTCGCGGGACGCAGGTGAAACGCCAGCGGGCTACGGGTTTATTATTAGACCCTCCTTGCATATAACGAGGGGATCCTCTCGCCAGCGCCAGAGGTATCTATCCAATCGCTCTTTCCCCTCTGCGTTCATCTTTGATCCCTTTCACTTTTATTTCTTTCCTCAACCTCTTCCTTTTCACCCAATCTCTTCATTCCAACCCTTTTTTTCTTTCATCCTTTTATATTCACCCTTTTGTATTTCAATTTTCAACGAAACACGATGCGTGTTGCACCAGCTACCGCTTTCGCGATCATTTCTGCTCTCACCGCTCTTCACGTGGCTGATGCTTCCCCCGTCCTTCTCGAGTACGTCTGCCCCCATCTATGCATCCCCTCAGACAATAGGACCAAACCACTCACGTTTCATCCTGTCATTTCTATAGCCGTCGCGGTGGCTGGGATGCCAACGATCTCGTCGCAATGGGCCACAAGATCGCCGCTCGCAACGCAGCCTCGGAGGCTCCTCCTACACGCGTCTTGAAGAAGCGCGCTGCGTGGGGCCAAACAGTCACCGCCTACGACAACGGCGGCGTCGACGGTGGGGCCATTGGCACTTCAAGTGTCATCGGTGGAAATGGAGCGGGTGGATCGGCCAACGGAGATGGCGCTGACGCCTCATCCCCTACCAACAATGTATCTAACCCGAAGGCCACATCCAAAGCCAAGGCCACCACGAAGGCGCAACCCAGCTCCACCCCTACTTCTACTCCGACTGATGTCAAAGCTGCACTCGCTACCAAGGCACCCGCCACAACGGGAAAGACCAGCTCTGCCCCAGCCCCTACTTCAACAGATGACGCCAAGAACAATACTGCGAAGAGCGTTAGCACGCAAAACGATGGGACACAGAGCGAGAGCACAGGGTCCACTGACGGCAACGTAGCTGGAGACGATCCCGCGTCTGCAGCCACCTCTACCAACAAGGCCGCGCCAGCCACCACGAGCGCTGCGAATACACCTGCTACCAAGGGGAAGACCAGCTCCGCCCCCGCCCCCACCCCGACCGATGGGGCTGGGGTTGACGCTGGACAGTACGTTAGCACCCAGAGCAACGAGACGCTGAGCGAGGGCGAGGGCACAGGGTCCAATGAGAGTGGCAGCAGCGTAGCTAGTGATGGTCCCGCACCAACCCCCACCCCCACCAACAAGGCTGCGCCTGCCACCAAGAGCGCAGCCAACACCCCCGCTGTCAAAGGGAAGACTACCTCCGCCCCAGCTCCCACTCCGACCAATGACGCCACAGGCGATGCAGCGCAGAGCGTTAGTACACAGAGTGATGGGACTCAAAGCGATAGTGCAGGAAGTGATCCCGACGCCGATACGACACCCGCGTCAAGCAGCAACACTAAAGATGCCGCATCAGCCGCCAGCAGCACCAAGGGAAAGACCTCTCCCACTCCAAGTTCGACGAGCGAAGACCCTGGAAACGATGCAGCGTCGAGCACGGGCACGGCGGCTAGCAACGGTAGCAGCACTGGTGGGGATGGCGGCAACGGGACTGGGACAAGTACCGGAGATGTCGCCAACGCTCAGAGCTCCGTCACAGCCGCGTCTACCTTCAAGGGGTCCAAAGGCCCCGCTGCAGCTCTCAATACCACGGCCCCGGATGGCGACGACACTCAGTCCAACGGCAGCGTAGAAACTTCAGGAACCGCTGAAACTGCTGGTACCACTGGTACCGGGAAGACGACAGATACCACCAAGACTTCAGGAACCGGCACTACGTCTGGAACCGCAGGAACGTCCGGAACATCTGGTACCACTGGGACCACTGGAACCGCTGACACCGGGAAGACCGCTAATACCACTAAGACCTCCAGCACTGGCGCTGCGACAGGGACAGCGGGAACCACTGGAACATCTGGGACCACTGTGACCACGGAGAATTCTGGGGCCGCAGTCGGGTCAGAAGCTGGTTCTGCGACCAAGAGCAACGGTGGTGGAGCTACCGGTGATGCTCAAAAGTCGGTCGGTGGAGATGGTTCGTCAGTGACTGCCGAGGATCTGGAAGACTATGAGAATCCCGTATATGATACCGCCAACGTTGCCCCCTCTTCCCCGGCGGGCAGCGTAGCGGTTCAAGATGTCACAGCGGACGACGAGTCCAAGTCCAATGCCACCGGCGGCACTGGGAACACAGGTGCTGCCGGCTCTACTGGTACCGCCGCTACCCCCGATGACAGTGCTGAGACCGGGTCCAACGCCACCAGCGGCACCGGCGGAAGCAGTGGCGCTCTGGTTACCGACGGCGGTGCGGTGAGTGCAACGGCCCCTACTACTCCTGATAACAGCGGCGACACACAACCTGTCGCCAGTGGTGCTACTGGTACCGCCGCTACCTCCGATGACAGTGCTGAGACCGGGTCCAACGCCACCAGCGGCACCGGCGGAAGCAGTGGTGCTCTGGTTACCGACGGCGGTGCGGCGAGTGCAACGGCCCCTACTACTCCTGATAACAGCGACGATACACAATCTGTCGCTAGTGGTGCTACTGGTACCGCCGCTACCCCTGATGACAGTGCTGAGACCGGGTCCAACGCCACCAGCGGCACCGGCGGAAGCAGTGGCGCTCTGGTTACCGACGGCGGTGCGGCGAGTGCAACGGCCCCCACTACTCCTGATAACAGCGACGATACACAATCTGTCACTAGTGGTGCTACTGGGGAAACCGGCACCACCGACGCAGCCACCAGCGCCACGGGCACGGCCAACGCCAGCACCGCGACTGATGGCAAGGATGCCGGCGAAGACATGGGCGAATTTCAGGACGATGATAGTCTGTCGAAGAGGTCGATGGTCCCCGAACAGAGGAAGAGAGAGAAGCGCTCGATCGATGTGCCGTCTTCCGTTGTAGCGGACCCCGCGATAAGCCGGAAGAGGATGGTCAAGGTTGTTAGGAGGATGCCAGGAGCTTGGGTCGACTAGACGCGAGGGAGCTGTTTGTGTTGGACTTTTGAATCGATTGGCTCACTACTTTTTTTCTTTTCTCCCGTCACTCTTGCACTCTGATTTGGCTCCATCTTACTTTTCTTATCACTGTAGCTCCTTCGCCTTGTCCCTCTTCCCTTCCCAGTTGTCGTACACTGTGATCTGATGTTCTCGTCATCAAAACTTGGATGGAAGAGGATGGCTCTGTTCGTCAAGCACTTGCGCAATCGTAGGCCCCACCATAAACTTCGACCGTTGAGCTTTTGATAAAAGTCTAAACACAGCACTGATGTGAGGATACCGTACGCCGAGTATTTTGTGTTCAGAGACCTCCGCAAGCCGAACATGTTGCTGCGAGACAGGATGACGGTGCAAGGTATCCCGTGGATCCCGAACGGTACAGATGTGCAACCGAACGCAGTGATGCAGAAGAACACAATATTGTGATAGAAGAAGTTATATCAATTCAACATAATACATGCTTCATCGTAAAAGCCATCGGGAGTTCAGATTTTCCCTCGTCGCTAATCGCGACGTTCATTTCTTTTCAGCGCAGTTGCACTCTCCGGGCTTGCAGCCGCAACTATCAATGACCAAAATGAAATGCTCATGAGAACAAAGACCATCTCCATCGAAAAAGCGGAGTCAATGCTTACTTTTCGCCGCATCCGCAGGCATCGTTACCGCAGCCAGCGTTGACAGGGGTCTCGAAGATCTATAGTTGTCGTACATTGGTAAGAGAGATGCCCAAAACTCAAAACAATGTAGACTCACGCTAAACATGCTAGTCGACTTCGTTGACGATGGGGATGTGATGTGTGAGTGTGTTTCTTAGGATGAATGTGGAAGGTGGTGGTTTTGGTGTTTTCAGCAATCAAATCTCGCAGTTTATATAGGTCTGGTCGGAAGGATTACGTATGAGTGGCGCGTGATCTCTTGTGGAGCAGAACACCACATGATTGTCCCATAAATTCCCTCTGCTGACTGAGCTTTTTGCCCAAGAATTGCCTCAACCACGTGGGAAAGCAGCGCCCCTAATAGAACGCGCAAACTGGACAACAAACGTTACAATCCTCCACCAGCTCTCTTAGGAAAGCAGTGATCGCCCAAGGTTAGGAAGGGGCATTTGATCTGGAAACAGAGAACCCTTCTATGCTCTCCAGCTAGTACCGTAGTGCCTCTAGATAACACAGCCAACAACTAGAACCAGTCCTATAGTAGTGGCATGACCGGCGACACTAGGCCCCCGTGACCTTGATGAACCTTCAGTGCTATAGGCTTAACGGAACTACCTATTTCATAGGTTTTACTGGTGGAATCAATGATGCTGCAGCGATCACTGGTAGGGCGGCGAATGCCATGCAACCTTTACTGACGACGATATACAGCCTGCCGCTCGAGCGGTGACACCGAGAAATCAGTATTACCAACGGTACCGATCGATGACAACAGCAATTCCAAGTCCGGAAACACCACCTCCGATAGGAAAGCTGGTATCAAGAGCGCTATGGGGATCACCAGCGCCACCGGCACCACTGAAGCAACGAACACCACCAATGCCATCAATGCTATATGTATGACAGAAGCCACCGGCGCCACCAGCACGAGCGCCGCGACCGACGACAAAGATGCCTGGGAAGACATGGGGCGAATATATTTAGTGAACTCCGGGAGGATGATAACCTGTCGAAGAGGTCGATGGTCCCCGAACCGAGGAAGATGGAGAAGCGGTCAAGCCATGTGCTGCATCCCGATGTAGCGGTTCCCGCGATGACCGGGAAGAGAATGGCCAAGGTCATCAGGAGGATGCCCAGAGATTGGATCGATTAGAAGCTGCTGTTTACATTGGAGTGTAGATCGATCGAGTTATTTGCCCTTTGCCCTTCCTTCTTTTTGTCTTTTTCTTTTTCTTTTGCTACTTAAAATGATATGAGGCGAATATGATGCTAAAAGCTCATCCTCCACGATAAAACGGAGTCCATCCCAAAGGTCATATGGTCTGTTTTCGAGATCTTTAAATTTCACACTGAGGACTGGATGATACAGGACATAGGGCACATCGTTGACCACGTTCACTTGGCGCCGCAAGTGCACTTTCCGGACTCGCATTTGCACCTGTCAATAAAGAGAATAAAGTGATTCATCAGAAACAAGGGTGATTTCGATTGAAAATGTGAGATCGAAGCTTACGAGTCGCCGCATGAGCAGGAATCGTTACCGCAACCAGCGTTGACAGGCGTATCAAAGATCTACAGCCATCGTTTATTGATTATTAGATTGCGCAACACCCAGCATGACCTGGACTCACGGTAAACATACTAGTCGATCTGGTTGAGGATAAGGTGTGTATAGTGTGTTCTTAGGGGGTGATGGATGGTAGGAGGTGGTTTTCGAATGTTGCAATCAATCAAATGCCGCGCTTTATATAGGAAAAGTCACTCGGACGTTTCCGGGAGCTGGCTTTACGTATGCGGGCCGCATGACCTCCTGGAGTCCAAAATACACATGGCTGTATATAAGTGCCCTCCGTTGATTTAGATTTCTTGCCCAACAAATCCCTCAGTGCAATTGTGGCTGCAATCGACACTCAACAGACGATAGATGACAAAGGACGGACGATCTCAGTTCAGCCTGATACGCCCAATGCCCGTGCCCGTGCCCAGAACCACGCCAACCTATCCTATAATGTTGGCGCGGTGAACAAAGGGCAACGGGATAACCTTCGATACGCGTTTCGTTCCTGATATAACTTTAATCCGGACCGTAATCCCGACAACAAGCAAGCTCTGGAGTGGAGTGCGGGTGCTTGCAGTAGAACGCGCAAACCGGACAACAAACGTTTGAGTGCACCAATGCAATCGTCGCTCTCTCAGTCTGAAGGAACGAGTGTGTGATGGGAAGTTCTATTTTGATGTGATGAGTTCGATCTTCGGATAGCCATCGTGTCCGCTGCCTATGCCAAGGAACCAACCCCACGACACGCTCGCTGTATTCAAGCGCCGTTTCCCTTGTGCCTGAAGACCTAAACGACCATGTTTTCGTTTCATTTTTGCTCATAACCAAGGTATGTTCCCTTGACTCCATCCGCATACACCCATCCAGTGATTGCCAAACACGGGCTTGGATCACCGTGTTAGAACCGTTCGGTCGGGAAGTAATTGCCTCTTCTGGTCATTTTTCCTTTCATGGAACCACTTCCGCTCATGCTACTGGTACGGTCTGTGGCTTGGTGAACACGCCTATCCTGGTGGCTTGGCGGGCCGTGCACTCGTGGCGCGCGGCCCCCGCAATACCCACACATAATGCTATCCTCTCGTTCTCTCGCTCTCACTCATCATCTACCGACTTAGACGCTTCGATCCCTTCATGTCCCGTTTTACAGGACACAATAAACCTCAGGTTCTGGACGACGACGAGGCGCAACGACCCTCCAACGCACACTCTCGCTCTTATGGCACTGTACCTGCAACAACACAAGTCCATCAGCCGAACAGCAACACTGATAGCACTGAGAGACAGCCATTGCTATTTTCCTCACCTACGGAAAATGTTACATTTTCCGACCAGACCGTTTCAGAAGGTGACTGGTACCCCACCAGTTTATCAGAGGGTATTTCCGGAACTCTGGATGATGATGTCACTCTGGACGAATCGGATTACGGTATGGACTCCGGTCGCTCGTGGGCAAGGAGGAGGAAGGAGGCTAGAGTCGTGACGAGCTATGCGTTGCCTATCCTAGTGTGCGTTCTCGACCTGCTCCTCTATTCCTCCTCGGGCACGACCCTCTGACGCGTATCTATAATTTTACCTCCAAAAGCACACAACTCCTCGAGTATTCGCTCTTGATGTCGTCTGTCGTAACGCTGGGACATCTATCGACCATGGCGCTGGCCGCATCGACCCTTGGCTCGATGACTGCTTCGGTCTCGGGCTTCACGATCATCGTTGGTATGGCATCAGCTCTCGATAGCTTATTGCCACAAGCATGGGGAACTCCTGGCGGCCAGAAAGCGGTCGGTCTTTGGACCTTGAGAATGACCGTCGTTGTAGCGGCCACACTTGTTGTAAGTATGAAAGGGGCTCTCCCTTACATTGCACTCGTCTGCCTGATTCTGATCACCTGTTATTACACAGCCCATTTACTGCATATGGATGGCATCAGAGAACATCCTCCTCCTTCTGAGGCAGGATCCTGAAGTAGCACGATTAGCGTCGTTGTACTTGCGCTGGATGAGCCTCAGTCTACCTGCGTACGCTTTCAACTATATCGTTCGCAAGTATTATCAATCGATCGGTGTGTTGCATCCGATCTTTCTCAGTGGCGTTTTGCGGAAGGATCTACTGACATTGCATTGAATGGATAGGCTTGCTTCACATACCGACTTGCATCATTCTCATCGGAGCACCCGTAAACGCGGCGCTCAACTACATTCTTGGTACGTTTTCAAGATAGGTTTCCCTCACATGGATAACCCCCTCTATATCCTCTCTTGTATTATCAATCTTTTAGTATGGGGTCCAGGCCCGTTCTCCTCCCTCCGCCTTGGGTTTCATGGAGCGCCGATCGCGACCAGCATTACCTTCAACATCATGAGCCTTTTCTATATATACCATCTCTTATCATTCTCGCCCACAGAACCCTGGTTCAAGTTGCACGATCGTAAAGCCGTGATGGAGGTTCTGTCGGGTGAAGCGCTTGTTGTGTTGGTGAGGCTGGGCGTAGCTGGAGTGGGCCAGACGGCGAGCGAATGGTGGTCGTGGGAGTTGGTTGGACGTGAGTAGAGTTTGCTTGATCTGTGGTCACGAGCTTTCTTGATGGTTCTGATCGTGTGGAGCCGACGCTCCCTTCTGCTCTCTTTGTACTTGCAGTCGCTGCGAGCTTGTAAGTATCCCTGGTAAAGCCGTTTAAAACTGATGTGTGCACCAAAGCTTTATCTGTCTGTGTTTGAAGACTAGGGCCTGTGACACTGGCCAGCCAGTCTGTGGTGCTCGTCTCATCAAGCACTAGTTATCAACGTGAGGATGGGTCCAACCTCCTTGCCAACAGTTCGTTTCCTGACAGATGACTCACCGCGGCTTCCTTCTTCCTACACAGTATCGTTCGCCATAAGTTCCGGAGCAGCAGTACGGTAAGCTTCTACCCCAAGTACTCAATCTACTTTCGATCTGTCTAAATTCGAACATGGTCACTTCTACTGTAATCTGCAAAGCCTCGGGAACCTCCTCGGCGCAGGGCATGCCGTCCAAGCGGAAGTGGCGGCTCATGTGTCCTTTGTTCTCGTCAGCATCGTCTCCTGCTTTAGCAGGTGCGTTTTTAAGGCGAAGCTTGAAAGAAGAAGAAAAATTACTTGAAGGAAATTCTAACGTTCCGGGGGGAAAACACACAATTAAAAAAAACCCTGTCATTAGCATCATCTTCCTTGTTTTCCGACACAAGTGGGCCTATATATTCAATAGTGATCCTGAGGTCGTCGCGTTAGTCGCCAAGGTGCTGCCCTTGGTGGCTTTGTTTCAAGTGAGCCCCAAGTTGGCACGTTGGTCGGGGTATGGATATCCGATCTTGGACACTGATTACGGTGACTTGGGGCCCAGATCCTTGACGGAGCGGATAACATGATTGGCACCGTCTTGCGCGTTACCGGAAGACAGGTGAATGAAAAACATAGCTCGCAGCACCCGCTTTCGGATCCTATGAATTGACATTGATAATTGATAGTTCATTGGTGCGATACTAAACGTTACAGGTTATTACGTCATCGGTGAGCATTCTATTCAACAGCTACATGCTCCGGAGGCTGTGTCTGACTGAGCGGATCCTACACCTTATACATGTTAGGCATCCCCGTCGGTCTTGTCATCACTTTCTACTACCCACAATGGGAACTTGGACTGCTCGGACTATGGATGGGACTTTCGCTCTCGCTTTTCTACATCGCAGTGCTTGGGACTTGGTACGTCCTTCAGACGGACTGGAATCTGGAGGTGGAGAAAGTCAGGACTCGATTGAAGACTGGGGAAGGAGAAGGGTTGAGAGATGGAAGGATAGAATACGGGAATTAAGCATGAATGATGCACAGATCCATGTACACATTCCTGGATCATAGCCGGACTTCAAAACGGACTTCGAGCTACAAGTGCAACTACGGAGTGAAGCAAGGGTCGCGTATAATTGACTGAATCGGCCTTTAGAATGGCCAGATCGACGCATCTGAGTTGATGTTTGCCTACGCCTATGGCTTGGTAAACTATTCCTATACGTTATATGCTGCCGAAGATACCATACGCCGCCGAAAAGGCGAGTGTCAGGCTTGCAGGTATAGAAGGCGCTAAATGTTACACTCCACATAGAACGTCTCCACGACCTATCAAGACGAGGAATTCAACAAAATTTGGGATCGTAATGCGATGCTTTAGGGATTGAGGTGGATCGTAGCTCACTAGCGCGATGAATCTCAAGTTCAATCTCGGCCGATTTATAACAAAGATTCCCGATGATTTGAACACCCCGGGGCGGCCGCAAGCATTCATGTACGAACTTCAAAACCTCGCTCTCTTAGAAAACGGCAGTGGATTCTTTACTCCCTGGTTACGAATAGGGAAAGGACAAATTGTATGACGACTAGTGAAGAACACCATGACAGTTGTGCCGAAAGAAGAGCAGGTGATTGCTTACCAATATGTGGAACTCAGGTGACGGCCAATGGGTAGTGTTGTATACATAGCAATAGCTTAACGATCTCAGTCGGTCTTCTGTGATCTGGATTCTAGTTGGGAGCTGCGGGAACCTTCGCAACACGGTCATGGATCAAAGCACGAAACAGTGCCTTATAGATTGAGCGGTACTCTCAACAATTATCGGTCAATAAGATCGGCTCTCGGGGTTTCTCCAATTCCCGTCAACGTCATCAAACTCTTGACGTCTACTAACTCGCCGATTTGTGCGGGGAACCGGCGCGATTATGATCCTTTGACCACATAGCCAAGCTCAAAAGCCCGCTCGGTCGCCCCTTCCCACTCTTTCCAAGCACATTACTAGCCATACCAAGATGCACGCGCTATCTGCCATCTTTGGCGCTGGACTCGCTCTCTCTCAGGGAGCACATGCCACGCCATCCCAAGCGAAAAGTTCGTTCGTCTCTTGTTTTGTATGAGTCATCAATACTGACTAACGTTATTCACACAGCGGCGATTACACAATTATTTCAGTGGTGCGTCCATCTGGTCCCTGAGTCAGAAAGGAGCCAGTACTGAAGTCTTACTGATTCTTCAGGAACTGGGACTCGGTAGCAGCTGAATGCGCTGCTTTCATTGGCCCAGCTGGGTATGGCTTCGTTCAAGTCAGCCCTCCCCAAGAGCACATCACCGGTGCCGAATGGTCAAACAATTACTCTCCCGTGTCCTACACCATCATCTCGTACGTTTGTTCCACTTGCAAAAGAGCGACCAACGTCTCAGTCCCCTTCATAGGAAATTTGGCAATCGGACGCAGTTTGCTAATATGGTATCGACCTGTCATGCTGCGGGCGTGAGCGTTATCGCCGATGCCGTCTGGAACCATATGTCGAGTGCAGGCGGTACCGGGATTGGAGGAACTAGTGAGTTATAACTTATCAGGCACTCAGCGAGGGCTCCATGATTCAGTAGAATCTGACCTCCATACAGTATACAGTGAGCCTCACTACATAACTATGGTGGGTCCATCCCATTATTGATAGTCAACTTTCAGCCAAATACGTCTACACTGGCACGTACGAGACTCAAGACTTCCATCACTCTCAGTGTCAGCCTACTTTACTTCCTAGATATTGCTACCACGCTGACCTAATTGCTTAAACCATAGGCGGAACCTCCGATGGACAACCCCGTACGTCCAATCACCGAGAGTAACTCTAGACTCAGTCGCTGACTTGTGAATCATCTACTATAGACAACTACGCGAATCGTAAGTGGGAAGCTCTTTCCGAACCCAATTATGTCATACCGATATTGGTCGTTCAGGCACCGAGGTCCAAGACTGCGAGCGTGAGTGACAGGCTTTGATCACCTCCAAGATTCCACCTCTTGTCTGACATCCAAGTCAAATTCATCTCAGTGGATGGTCTCGCAGAGTGCGTGTATCAAATGCGTTCATGAAGTAAAGATGCCTAGTTAACATTATCTCCAGTCTCGCTACAGAGACCGAGTGGGTTCGTGGTCGGCTGGCCACATATGCCAACGACCTCATCTCCCTTGGAGTGGATGGTTTCCGCAATGACGCAGCCATGTGTGAGTGACTTAAAAACGATTTCTCCACCTGAAATGAGTGCGGGCAAATGTATTTCTCGTGCCGTTTCATAGGGATACCCGCTTCCGACTTGGCAAACATCAGTACTCGTCTAACGAAACAAGTCTACAGAACCCAGGAGGTACGGATCTCTTGTCGAGCTAGCGAGATGGTTCCGCCTTACACTACCATATCTTTAAGGTCAGCTGGGGAAATGGGAACGCTATCCAGCCTCAAGAATACATTGGGACGGGAGATGTCCAAGAGTGAGTGCATCATATTCGCTTGCATCCTTTATGAACTGCACCGGCCGTAATCTTGACATCCTGTTGTCTGGCAACTTAGGTTTCGTTACACATGGGCTCTGCAAACTGCCTTCAACACTGGCACCGTGTCGTCATTGAATCCCCTGCCGCAGTCAGGTATCCTTACGGCCTACCTTTCTTAGTACCATGCGTTTCTCAAGGCTCTTGCTAACAGTTTTGACTTAGGTTGGTTGGCATCTTCGAATGCTAACGTCTTTGTCGTGAGTCTTCAGCCAATGAAGCCACTGCACCACATAATCCAGGTCTGACCATAACCCATCCTCTAAGGCGAATCACGATACCGAGCGTGGTGGCGACTCTCTCAACTACACATCACCCAATAATGAGTATACACTGGCGATGATGTTCTCCTTATCATATCCCTATGGCACACCGACCATCCTTAGCAGCTACGAATACGACACCATCAACGATGGCGCCCCCAATGCAAGTACGCCATCTCTACCCATAATACCTTGTGTAGTTTGGCTCAAACTGATAGATCGCTCTATTACTTTCTCAGACTACGGATACTGCTCTGGCAACAGCGGCGCAGGGGGTTGGCTCTGTCAACATCGATGGACGCCGATTTCAGGGATGATCGGGTTTTATAATAAAGTGACTGGCCTCGCCTTAAATAACTGGGTCCCCGGAACCGGTGGTCAGGTCGCCTTCGGCAGAGGTCAGTTATTAAACACTTCTGTATGCATAGTAATTCTCATGGATTCTGCCCTCTCAGGCTCTATCGGCTTTATTGTGATCAACAGTTCTGGAAGTCCTTGGTCAAAGATTTTCACAACCTCTCTCGGAGTCGGCACGTACTGTAACCTCTTCGATGGTAACCTTACCAGCGGGATATGTACTGGAAGCTCGTAAGTGTGACAGCTACCTAGTATAGCTTCTCGCCTGCTAAAACGGCTCATGGTTTTTAAAATTTCCCTCGTATTTTCAGCGCATACGTCGCAAGCGGCGGAGCTCTCGCAGTGACGGTTCCTGCTTACAGCGCTCTGGCCATTTATACCGGCGCGATAGGCAACCCGAGCAACGTGCTTCTCACGTTTGAGGAGACGGCAGTCACGGTCCCGGGTGAGAATATCTACATTGTTGGATCCATCTCCCAGCTTGGCGCTTGGAGCCCTCAAAGTGGTATCGCTATGAGCGCGTCAGCATACCCCTTGTGGACAGCATCGGTTTCGCTACCCCCTGATACAACATTCACCTACAAGTACGTTAGGAAGGAGGTGAATGGGACGATCGTATGGGAGTCGGATCCCAATCGGTCCTGGACGACGGGATCGTCTGGTTTGGTTTCAACAGCTGACACTTGGCGGTAGATGGCGGGTGAACCTCTTTCACATACTCTCCCATTCAATTGCAAAATTTTTGCTATAAGATGTTCTGTGAGACACGCATTAGGAAAACAACGCCCTTCCTAAGTAATCGTCTCCGACGCGGAAAAGAGGCTGACATGAGCGGTAAAGTACAATCAGGTGGCGCAGGTACAGTAAAGGTCCAAGTCAGCCTCTAAACACTTTCTCGACCGATCAAATCAAAATATCAAGCGCAGGGAACAGGGTACACCCAGAAAGGTAGAGATAGGGGCTTGCGTGCGGTCTTGTTGAGCAGACGACTGGAACCCTGCATCAATGCCACTTATCAACCCTTCTGGTATTCGGTCGATTGAAAATATCCGGCTAGATCCGGGTTGTCGTTGGACAGCTTGGTTGATAGTCAGGACATCCACCGTTCCAGTCGTGCGCCATCGCTGTCTTCGCGGAAGCTGTAAGCAACGCCGGTCAGCAAGGATCTTTGATGTTCAAGCGGGCCGATTGAACTTGCCCGCATTCCGTGTCCAAATATTTCCAGTTATACTCGTTACAGCCATACTGCATACCTTCGCTACCTTCGACCCACCCTTCGCGCCAACTCGTTTCAAGATCTCTATACCACCGGCTCTAACAATCTCCTTCCTGAGGTCTCCTCCTCCAACATCACCCAGGAAGCTTACAGCAAGTGCTAGTTCGATGTGGACTTGAGGGAACGGTACATTGGCAGCCGTCCTGAGCGCGGCCAAGAGAGAATCGACCACTCCTGCCTCCACAAGTTGCTTTCGTGTTGATGATCCCCATCTGTGTCGCGAAAGACAAAACGTCAATAAAATCCCCACAAGCCAAAAGGGGCAACTTGGCGCACTCCGCACAGCTGAATCTCTGAATTGCAAATGCAAACGACTCCAGCGGCAGGATGGCCTCTGAAGGAATGACTCGAGGGAGCCGGGCGAGCCCCCTGGCGGCGCCGGCATCCAAAAGGATCTTTGCCATATCTGCACTGTTCGGGCGCATAAGACAGCCAACCGCTCTTGCATTCCACATCAAGACATCTGGATCTTCGGACGATAAGAAGCAAGACACCAATGGCTCAATGCACCCGGACTTGTGCAGCAATTTGGCCAGCTTGATGGACCGGGCCAACCGAGCGATGGAATAGATGGCGGCACAGACTACGGAGAGGAAAATAATGAGGACATGATCTGCCAGAAACGGCGTGATAAGGCCTGGAAGGTCTTACGGTCATCTGGTTGTGCGGCAGGAGATTTGAGTATCTTCCGAAGATGGTCCACCATTGGTATCACCACGCCTTGCGCTGCCAGTGTGTCGGCCAGGCCATCTGTATAGATGAGATTTCCCAAGCACCATGAGCTGATCTGCGCCGTGGCCATAGAGCCAGTCAGTCCCTTCTTAAGTAAGAGGGATACGACATCGCGCCTGATAAGGCCAGTTGCGACCTCTGCGCTCCGGGAGATCCGGGAGAGGCACCATATGCAGAGGGCGATGGCGTCTTCGTTCGACGATGTGTCGATGATTTCGAGGAGGATCGAAGTCGTGTTCGTACGGAAGATCGTGTTGGAGGTCAGAGGATCGTGCCTGTTCAGAAGTGGTATTGAATCAGTCAGCTGGATCAAGTTGGCATGTTGGAGGCGACGTTTTCAAGTCAACAATCACGCAAGCATGCCCAGCGTTTTCAACACAATTTCAATGCCGACCCCATCGACCGCCCTCGCTTTTACTAGTAATATCAAGGTAGGGATGATACCGGCAGTGATGAGCTTTTGAACCTCCTTCTCAGACTGGGAGACAAGCTGCTGAGTTAGGTCAAGATATTGATCTATGACCTCTGGTTTCCTTCCTTCGGTGATCTCTGCGTACAATGCACCCGCCACAATAACAGCACTAGGGCGAGCTAGAAAGAAAAAGAAAAAACACAAAACTATGTAATGCATGGATAGTAGACCAAATTCATACAGACGCACTGGATGATATGGAAGCTGGCGCTTGACGACCGCCGTCACCCTCATTTCGAGCGGAAAACGATAGTCCACGCTCTCCGGCAGAAGATGTCGAGGGAGCGGCGTATAAAGTGGGAGCAGATTCTTCTCTCCATGAGTTCAACTGTGTTACGGAGGTTGATGCACCAGATGTAGCTTGACTCCCAGTATATGATAACCCCGAGGAAGTGAACCGCCAGTCCGGTGAAAATGTAGAGTCTAGGCCCACCGTTCTCGGGCCTGCGTGGTAGGGAGATCCGGGTTGGCGGGGGAAATTGGCCTCGGATGGTCCGGGACTGGTGACCCAAGATATCCGTGAGCCTACTCGAGCAGCAAAAGCGATCAGCGGGTATAAAATTTATGGATATGACGATACATTGCGACAAAATAGCTGCTCACCAAGACCCGAGGGGTAGTTGGAGGGATCCGTTCGCGAAGAGCTTGTAGAGTATGGCGTAGATGGAAGTCGCCTGACGTGCGGGTAGACGCTGCTGTTGAGCGACACGGACGACTGACGGGATGCGATTGACGGTATAGTACCCAGTTCATCGGGAAAGAAAGAACGGGTCGGATGTCCTGGTGGAGGGAGGGTACGAGGGGATGACCTCGTAGATGACTGAGCCGTGTACATGGTGAGAGGCAAAGGTCGTTGTATTTTTGTTGATGCTGCCTTTTGTTCTTGGCCTGCTGGGTCGGAGTTGTAAGCAGGCGGGGCAGGGGAGACGGATTGAGCGTACACAGAGATTCCAGGTGACAAGGTTCGAGAGAGAGACCCCGCGTCCGACACAGAGGTCGCTATATAAGGAGATCAAATGAGTGATTTCAGTAAGCGTCAGTTTCTTGGAGTTTGGGAAAATAGTCCAACGCACATGCCCCTCGAGCGAGGTGCCTCGAAGTGGCTTGGTCCGGTGTTGCTCCTGTGCTCAATATCCATTGGGCAATCTGAGCAGACGTTGGTCTGGAGTCCGCATCCGCATTCCAGGATGCTTTGATGATGCTCCATTCAGAATCCGTCAGATGGTATGGAGCATCGGAGCCGGGTCGATCTGGTCGTTCGCCTTCCCGGACAACGAGGTGGTAAATCTGAGATTCGGAGAGAATACCCCACGGGGGGCCCATCGTGTACATCTGTGAATGCAGATCAAAAGTTGTATTTCGGTATTTCTACAAGAGGAGATGGGGATGATGTCATTGGATCCGACACGTACCTCGTAGGTGATCATGGCGAAGGCGAAGACATCAGATGGCTTGGAAACTTTCTGTGGTGGTTTTATATCAGTCCTGGGTAACACAGCCTTTGGTCACGAGCGGGTACGTACGCCTTTCCAAGCCTCAGGGCTGAGGTATGAAGGTGAAGCAGGCGTTGCGCTGAAGTTGTACAGCCCACAGTCCCCGATGCAAGCTTGCCCATCAGGGGAGATGAGGATGTTCTCTGGTCTCAGCCGACCATGGATGACATTCATCTATAAATTCCCCCTTCAGAATCAACGAGCCAACGGAGTTGGAGATTTGTCTCACGCTATGCAAGTACTCTAGACCGCTCGCAACCTCAGCTGCCTGTTAGATGGTAAGAGGTAGATTAGTCGTCGCTGCAGCAATGCTATATAGTCAAGTTAACGTACGATGTTGAGCGGTAAGATCTCTGCGTGTGATGCGAGATATTGCATGACGTTCCCGTTCTCAAGGAAAGGAGTGACAAGGCTCGTCACCCCGGATGTGAAATGACAGACACCCAAGATGGATTGGACGTGCGGATGTCGCAGAGCTTGATGGCGACGGACATAGCCGATAATAGCCTGGCAAAGCAGAAGTCAGATATCATGTCTCCAATGGACATGGTACATGGTATACCTGACGTGAGGCCTCTCTCCGTAAGCGTTTGACAGCGACCAAAGCATTGCGCCAGACGCCCCGAGTTGTCGAGCACAAGTCGTCTTCGACCTGAGAGTCCAGGACGATCTCATCTGGCGGCACGATACCTGAGACCAAAGTAGCTGAAGAGGGCATCGGCTGGGAGGGTTGAAGATTCATGCTCGCAAGGTTGGCGGATAAGTCGGCGTTTACGCCACGAACAGACATGCTTTAAGAAGTTCAATGGACGATCCAACCCAGAGCCTGGGGGGGTTTTGAACATCTTCTATGAAAAATGCGCGCTGGAAAACGTATTAAGGCGGGCTGCGGGATATAGTAGCCGAATGTCGGGACTTGGCGGCTGATATTTAGATTGCCTTCCCTAGGGGTGATAAGTCGGAGTGGCTATTGGAGACGTGCTGGGCCCTTGACCACTGGTCACACAATGTCACCCATGGTTGATGGTTACCACATCTCTTGGACTTGCGGCATTGGCGGCAATCAGCAATAAAATCCCCTCGAGTATCCAATTCTCATTATCTATCATTATCCTCTTGTTACTTTCTATCTCTCTGAAGACATGATACGCAGCCGCTCGTAAAGGCGATCATATCTGGGACGTTGCTTCTGAGCTGGGAAAGCGTCTCATTTAACCCCTCCAGGCAGCAGGGTTGCGGCATCCATGATGCCGCGGCAATCTTCCGTGCAAACGGCATTGATTGGCCTATTCTTACAAGGTTAGCAACCAATTATATAGCGTTCCTTGGCAGCACCTTGGACGAGTCATTGAGGCATGAAGGGAATCATCCACAACGAGAGTGAAAGTAACCACACTTTGCTGCAAGGGCGCCTCGCAGTTGATCGATGAACCCTCCAGCCCGGGTAAAGTCATGAACGAGGACCAAAGTTAGCCCTTCTAATCTTGCTCTTCTATGTTCTCTCCCAATTCTATTTAGGGCCCTCGCGGATGACTCTCTGAGGCAATCTCATTGGAAGCCCTGCAACTCCGCAAACCCTGTCACAGATCCTCTGACCCAGTTGCCGTCACAACCAGGCCATCCTTGTGGATCCTCGAATAACGGGACCAATTTGGACAACACGAGGGGATATATTTAGTAAAAAAGACTTGGTATTTTATCCTCAGCTTGAGCGATAATGCCTTTCCCAAGCGCACATATGAGGGACCATTCGTGGCGTGGTGTTGTTGCCAAGCCTCTTCATATCCAATGCCCTGAAACCAATATCGAATTGGTATTGGCCATCGTCCGGACGCACGAGATTGCTTATCCGAGATGGGGTCCACCTGTGGCAGTGCGTGACAACTTTTCCAGCGTCTAATCACGATCGAAGGTGCAAGTCGCAGGGATAGTGTTTACAGGCAAAGACGAAGGATGAATGATTGGAAATGCGAGACGTCCTCCATTCCCCCTTCCCCTTCCCCTTCCCCTTCCCCCTCCTCTTCTCCTCCCCTCGTCTCCGCCCCCAAGTCCGACGTCTTGAATCATGGATAGAACTCTCTCCTCGCACATGAGCGACGATTCAAGCCCGGCTCGGAGCCCATTCACTCCATATTCCTCCTACAGCAAGCAGCAGCCGATATCAGGCGCCAATGTCATCCTCCCATATGAGACAGACTTGGTGGTCCACGACCGTCCTCAGCCATCATCCGTAGCGTCAGGACATGGGAACTTGTTCATGAACATATATTGGACTGCAAGCGCCATCTTGGGCTTCAAGGAGAGGCAGAGCCTCCTTCTCTGTGAGTAAGGGCCTACCCTCATAAGGATCAAAAGGCTCATGCACCATGTCTTCAAGGCTTCGTCTTCGGCGGGGCGCTTATAGGCTTCTGTCTAGCACGAGCGGAAATGATGAATCCCACCAACCTCATGAATTTGACTGTTCCCGGTGCGCCGTCTCATCAAGCTGCTGCTCCGCTCTCAACCGGTACCTAATATAGATTGGGGGCTCATAGGCGAGTGGTTTTGGTATCGCCAAACCCTGTATAAACCCGCTATCATCCTTCACATCTACTGCACGATCAGTGAGTTCAACTTTCATCACCTGTTCACGTTCTGGTTTTTAATCTTTTTTTTTTTTTTTTGACCGGGACTGACTCACATTTTCTGGTCATCAAGTTGCGGGATTCTTCGCGGTCTTTCAGTTTTTGCCTGCCATCCGTCGCGTATGATGCCGTTCCAATCTCACCTCGAATGCGATCGTAAATTGATATCAAAACCTCTTTATATACAGAGAAAGATGATCCTTCATCGTATAAACGGTTACCTGGTCATTATTATACTTATCATAGGCATCATCTCGGGATCTGTCGTCGGTAGGCGCGCCTTTGGAGGAGCACCCAGCACGCAGGCCGCTTTCTATACGGACGGAATACTCATCGTGTTCTCCGTCATCAAAGGCTACGTGAGCGTGAGGGAGACTAGGAAACATCGCAGGTGGATGTTACGTGAGTCCTCCAAAACCCTGTCTTGCTTGTGTCAAGCTCATTCAGAATGTCCGTTGCTTACTTATAGGTGCTGTCACCTACACTTCCGCACCAATCACTGCGCGCATCATACTGGTTATATCTCGCCAGATCATCACTAATATCGGGAGCTACTATTCGGTGTGTTTTGTGAACCATCTCAGTTGAAGGTTAATTCCGGGAAATTCGCACGACTAAATTGATTTCGTTGCCTATTTTTTGCGTTATTTACTTTATATTATTCTTCGTTCGCGCATATGTGCAGCTTTGGACATGCGCGGAGGTGCAGTTTTTGCAACAGAGAGGACAAGGCGTCCCGGATTTCGCCACAGCTTACCCGACATGCGTCAACATCCCGGCCGGTGTCAACCCTTCGCATATCCACATCGCCGTACATGCAGCTATGCAAGCTCTGCACGTGAACTTTGGTTCGGCTGTTCGGGAAACGTTCGGGATGGCCCTCTGGCTCGCACTTGTGATTCACATATCGGGTGTTGAGATCTATGTACGTGCATCGTCGCCTTAGCCTGCGTTGTTCATTTCTCGGAATACTCATCCAAGTATTCATCACCCCGTCGCTCATAGATTCGAGCGACGGAAGCTACGAATCGGCATCGCAGAGGCTTCATCCTTGAGCGTGGGGATCCCAAGGAGAACTCAGGCGGAGATCGTTAGAGTATACATGGAACTCACTTCATTTTCTGGACCAACTTATCGATCCTGCGCATAGAAGTGCTGACTCGCCGCCGAGCCCTGAGGTGATAGCCTTTTTCTTGTTGTCAGTCTTTCTCCTCCAATCCCATATACCTTGTCGGTTCCATGGCCGTAGCCCTAATTATGTTGTGGTCGAAACTTGGGCGATTTTGGCATACTTTCATGTATTCTTTTTGGAATTTTTGCTGTATCGCAATCCTTTTTATGGAATGCAGGGGTTACTGTTTACACTCGTGCAGAGAAGGCGCCGGCTCCTGTACACATTTTCTGCCCTTGATAGCATCCTTCAAATAACTTGTCGGGCAGGTTTGGTAATGGCCGCTAACTGGCCATGTGTCACCGTGCCCCAGCCAGTGGCAGGATACAACGACCAGTCTTCAAAGCAGATACCCGGCTTATCCGCTCCCGAGACTCAAACAACCGACATTTTCAATCTGCTGATCACGACGCACCTCAGCCTGACCAGCTTTGAACTCATACCCCACCTTGACCTTGCTCCGTACCTCAACTGGGTCGATGTGTGTGCAGGGCTGGCGTTGATCTTCGAAGCCCTCTTTTACAACTTCAATGATCGCGATGTGATAAATATCGAACGCACTCGTTTCACCATTGGCCACCCTGCCGACATTTACCATGGCATAATCCCTAAAACGGCGCATCTGACTACAGAGCTGGGTTTCGCGGTACCTCGTCCGCCAAGCCACCTGTGAGGGAATTCAAAGGCGCCCCTGCTCGGCGATCTGCTACATAGGAGTCAAGCACATAGAGATGTTATCGCCCTAATCTACAACTAGACGTGACTCGCTGCACTACTCTACTCAATCCTCCCGCCAAAAGGACTCAAATGCTGATGATTATGCGAAAAGTTGCCGTAACTTTGACGGGAAGCACGCGGGGTTCTATGCGGGGATCGGGCGCCGGGGACCTGCAGACTGGCCTGCAGACTGACCTGCAGACCCCCCGCGTCGGCGCTCAACGGACGTTGCATATGCTCCGTCCGACCCTCAACAACCTTTTCGACCGTGTGGGACAATGATAAACCTCAAAACATCAGTGGATCGCGTTCTCCTCGGAAAGTCTCGGCCCCGGAGCTATCGGCTATCCACGACGGCCTTATAAGCGCACGAGCCAATGACCTCTTGCTGATTTCCCATCACATTAACACTCTTCAACCCGCTTCCCCACCCATCCTCTACCTCCCAAAAGTCGCTCACAGTTCTCGGTTGAGCGCAACTAACCATGTTGAACCTCACCAAACGGACCGCGCAGGATTTGGCGCAGCACCTTCAGCATCGCTTGGCCGTTGCTGGCATGGCCACTGTTGCACCTCGTATTGGTGATACCAAGGTCGAGATGGCCCCCTTGGAGAAGGGTCACTACATCAACTACCAACGTATCGAGGATAACCTTGCCATCGTTCGTAAGAGGTGAGGGATTTGAGAGAGCTGGTTTTGCTGGTCACACACACGCTAAGACGAGGACGTGTAACAACTTCGTTTCCAGACTTAACCGACCTCTAACGCTCTCAGAGAAGGTCCTCTACGGCCACTTGGATGATCCCGTCAACGAAGAGCTTATCCGTGGAAAGAGCTACATCAAGCTCCGTCCCGATGTGAGTGTGTGCCAGTCCTAATCGCAATTTTGGAGCTGACCCCAATGTCTTGTCCCCATCAGCGTGTCGCTTGTCAGGATGCCACCGCGCAGGTATGGTTACCTGAACGTCTGTATCTAACTGTATATGCGTCGTTAATGTTTATCGCGTTGCAGATGGCCATCCTCCAGTTCATGTCCGCTGGCATGCCAACAACGGCCGTCCCGACCACTGTCCACTGCGACCATCTTATCGAGGCTCAGATCGGCGGCAAGAAGGACTTGAATCGCGCCATCGACATCAACAAGGAGGTCTATGACTTCTTGGCAACCGCAACTGCAAAGGTGCGTCTTTTGTGACATCTCACTCGTCTTCCGTCAACCAATGACACCAATCTTCTCACGCGCAACTTCTCATAAATAGTACGGCATTGGCTTCTGGAAACCCGGCTCCGGAATCATCCATCAGATCATCCTAGAGAACTATGCGTTCCCTGGTGGACTGATGATCGGCACGGACTCGCACACTCCTAACGCTGGTGGACTCGGCATGATTGCTTGCGGTGTTGGTGGCGCCGATGCCGTCGACGTTATGGCTAACCTTCCCTGGGAACTGAAGTGTCCCAAGGTCATTGGTGTGAACTTGACTGGCACTATTGGTGGATGGACGACTCCCAAGGGTGAGTGAGAAACCGACGCCATGATAACTCAACTTCGCTCACTTTTCATCTTTCACCATATAGACGTCATTCTCAAGGTCGCTGGTATTCTCACCGTCAAGGGAGGCACTGGCGCGATTGTCGAGTATACCGGACCCGGAGTCAAGTCACTGTCCTGCACAGGTATGGCCACCATTTGCAACATGGGTGCCGAGATCGGTGCGACGACATCCCTGTTCCCCTTTAACAACCGCATGGAGGACTACCTCAAGGCCACCAAGCGTGCCGAGATCGCACAGTACGCCAAGACCTTCCAGCACAACTTGAAGGCTGACGAAGGCGCGGACTATGACCAAATGATCGAGATCGTGCGTTTCAGTCTTGCAGTCTGCAGCTTCCTGCTAACGCTTCCTCCATCAGAACCTCTCCGAGCTCGAACCCCATATCAACGGACCCTTCACTCCTGACCTGGCCACCCCGATCTCCAAATTTGCTCAGGCCGTAAAGGACAACGACTGGCCTGATGAGCTCAAGGTGTCGCTCATCGGATCCTGCACCAATTCGTCCTACGAGGACATGTCCCGCTCCGCCTCGATCGCACGCCAGGCGTCCGAGCATGGCCTCCAGGTCAAGTCCAAGTTCACGATTACTCCCGGATCTGAGCAGGTCAGGGCCACTATCGACCGTGATGGCCAGATCGAGGCGTTTGAGAACGTCGGTGGTTTGGTTCTGGCCAACGCATGTGGACCTTGTATCGGACAGTGGGATCGTCGGGACGTGAAGAAAGGCGAGAAGAACTCAAGTATGCTATTCTTCATCGCATGAGGTTCAAGACGTGATGAAATCTAAGAAATTGTTCAATTTCCTAGTCATCACTTCCTACAATCGTAACTTCACTGGCCGTAACGACGCCAACCCCGCCACGCACGCTTTCGTCGCCTCTCCCGATATCGTCACCGCCATGGCCTTCGCCGGCTCGCTCTCGTTTAACCCCCTCACCGACTCGATCAAGGGATCTGATGGCAAACCATTCAAGTTCGACGACCCGACTGGCAAGGAGCTCCCTCCCAAGGGTTTCGACCCCGGACAGGATACTTTCCAGGCCCCGCCCGAGGACCGCAGCAGCGTTAAGGTCATTGTCAACCCCACCAGCGACCGTTTGCAGCTTTTGAAGCCGTTCCAACCATGGGATGGCAAGGACCCCAAAGATCTCCCCGTCTTGATCAAGGTTTTGGGCAAGTGCAGTGAGTAGATTCATTCCCTGTGAGACCTGTATGCTTTGTAAATATAACGAGGTCTTTATTTTATTTTTATAGCGACTGATCACATCTCTGCCGGTGGACCGTGGCTCAAGTACCGTGGACATCTCCAGAACATCTCTCGTATGTTGACTGCAATTAAATGATGACCAGCTTTGTTCACTAACAATAATTTTTACTTCTCACAGAGAACTGCTTGATTGGTGCCATCAACATTGCTAACAAGGAAGCTAACAAGATCCAGAACCAGCTCACTGGCGCGTGGGGAGGTGTTCCTCAAGTCGCTGCCGAGTACCGCGAGAAGGGCATCAAGTGGGTTGTAATTGGTGAGAACCAAGTTTTCGCCATGATCGGCTCTGTCTAATGGCTGATCGATGGGACGATTTGCGTTCAGGTGATTCTAACTACGGCGAGGGTTCTTCCCGCGAGCACGCTGCGCTCGAACCCCGTTTCCTGGGCGGTCTTGCCATCATCACCCGCTCGTTCGCCCGTATCCACGAGACCAACTTGAAGAAGCAGGGCATGCTCGCCTTGACTTTCGTCGACCCCGCCGACTACGACAAGGTCCAACCCGATGACAAGCTCGACATCCAGGGCCTGCAAACATTTGCTCCCGGGAAGAATCTTACCCTCGTCGCCAAGCACAAGGACGGGTCCAAGACTGAGATCGAGCTGGCCCACTCATTCAACGAGGGACAGATCGAGTGGTTCAAGGCCGGCAGTGCACTGAACTTAGTATGTGGACTTGGTTATTTCCGGTTATAACGTCCCTAATCTGATCGCGCGCGTCTGTAGATGGCCGCTAAGGCAAAGGGCAACGCCAACTAATCATCTCGTGGACGGAGGAAAACTGGATATTTGATTCAAGCGTCTTACAAGACGCATGTGATGATTCTCGATTCTAATGCTCATTTCGTGCTTTCGAGTTTGGACAAGGGTGCTATGTCGCTCCTTCTCTGTACTAAATGCCGTTTCTCAGTGACTCAAAATAATACCAAAACGCGGATCATTCACAACATCTACTCTTCTCTACTGTGTGAATCTATGAGTTGTCAAGCGCCGACTGACGCGTAACCGAAGCTGGAGCCATCCAGACCTCTCGCTACAAGGGAGAACTCGTTCGCAGCATCACATGTTTGCCTGATGGATCGCGACCTGTGGCAAATTACTCAGAAACTATACAATGTGTGGACAAAAGCATAGACAGCCTTACGTTGTTGCAATCTGTAAAAATTTATCCTTGGCTGCCTGAGTTAGCTTTGGGTTGTCGAGCTGTGGCTATTCATGTCGCATCAGATTCAGCTGCGACAGGCCAGCATACGCCGAAAACTCACCGAAAATAAAACTTCCTTCATCCAAACTCGATGTTCAGGTATCTTGGATATCAGGATCGCAAGTAGGTCAACCAGGTTTGGAATCGTTGTCCTGGGCGAAGCGCCCGCGATGCCAGCCAGGATCGCCCGTGACATCGCTGGACCATGCTTCTTCAAGATCTCTTTTGCCTGTGGGGCATGCTCGGGCGACGCTGAAGAAGAGCCAGCTTGAAGGTAAGAGAGGATACTACGTCCGTTATTGATGTCAAGAGGCTCGCCTATTGTTTTTCGACAGAATGTATGCTGAACAAGGTGAACTGATAAGCGGCCGCCGGGTTCCGTTTGTAAAATGTAGGCACTTACGAGGAACTTTGCTGCATCAACTAAAGAGTATCTCTCCGTCAGCGTCAGACCCGTGATAGCGCACTGCATGACACTATCCATAAGAGGTTGGGGAAGGCGGAGGAAACTGGCGGGAAAAGTGGTTACAACCTGCCAATACTCTTAAAATAAGCTTCGTATCAACTACATCTACGTAAAGGATCAAGCCTACCGTCATCATGTAGGTGAATAACGCGCGAACAATATCAGGATTCTGTTCCAAAAGGTGGTCAGAGTGTTTTAGTTTGGCCCTTACTAGGACCGTTTCATGGGTAGCCGAGGCTCACCGTGTCCATTGCTCCTTGAGCTGACAGCACCTGTAAAGACGTCTGAACGAGAGCCGCGGCGGCCTTCGCAGCAATATCCTGAGCATCCTTGGTCACCGAATCATGCGGTAAGGTCCGGATAGTCGAGTAAGTTGGAGGGTTCAGTTGTTGGGTGAGCATCTGCGCGAGACTCAGCCAGACGGCTGTCACTTGACGCTGAGCAGCAACGCAGATCAACTCCAGAACAGGACCAGGTGGAAGTGATAGTAAAGTGTTTTCGCCTGGGAGGGAAGTCATAGATTTGATTAATTCGCTCAACGCCTAAGATCACGTTCACCGTTATCAGAAAGACTCCTTGTTGATAAACAAGAAGTGTGATGTTCAGGAACACACCTCGCCGACCTCAGCATCAGCTGACCAGATGTTCGTTGCAACTCCAAGCACTCCGGTAATCCGTATCCTAAGCTCCACCATAAGAGGGTCCGCTCGCGCCACTTCCATGTCTCGGACCTGCTCAAGCTCTTCATCATCGGAAATAGAGATCGCCACAAGTGACGCCACGTTGTTCGTAAGGCCTTTCGCACAGCCACTAAGAGCACGCAGCTGAGAGACACATGCGTTTCGTGCTTCTTCAGGGGCCTTGCAATAACAAATTCAGGTTTTGCGATTGAGGCTATAGGATTCACTCTTACAGTTGTCGCTTGAGCCAAGATGTCGGTAAGGGCGGTTACTAACGGGCTGACAATGCCCTATTCAAGATCAGGCGCGGAATAGGTCAGTTAGGATTCACAGTTTCCGGTGATCCGTGAACCCACATATACATGTGCGATCGCGGCTTGGGGAGGAAGTGCTTGCACCACACTACATATGGCTTGTAGCACCTTTGTTTTCTCCGCATCCTAAAATCCGAGCAGGTCGATTAATCGGCTTCGTTGACCCGATTGAGACCAGTAACGCACCGGGATCGAGTGCAAGTTTGCATATAGCGCAGCAAATGAGTCGATTTGACTGGACAATGCTTTCCGGTTGTTCTCACACAGATCTCGCAATGCCCTCGCGGCGTGCAAGGATAACGCGGGTTCTGCGAAGGCACTAACAACATAATTCATGACAAGCATGAGCAAGTCTGTTGTCTCCTGGGCATGGAACCATGTAGCATATGCGCCTAGAAATATTGAGAAGCTTGCAATCAGTAGGTGGTGGATGGTGGATAATTTGAATGTGAGTGAATAATCCAGACCAATTAGGTTCAGTATTGTCCACCGAATGCGATCCTTCCCCCCAGTTGGTAATCTTCCGAGAATGGAGGGGCCAAAGACCACAGCAAGGTACTCATTTGGCTGGAGTGCAACGGCCTCTTGTACAGCCTTAACAATATGGAGCGCAGATTCCACGTTCTAGAAACAATGCAAGGGTTAAGTCGATATGCATTGCTAAGCATTAAAACCCAGGTATTCTACCTCAAGTATCTCTGGCTGTGGAGTCGGTGAGGCGAGTAGGGCAGCGGTTCCGGGAATGATGGCTTTGAACAGTTCATCTCGAAGGATGTAGTACCTAACCAGCACCAATGTATCAGTTCGATTGAGTGATTTAAGCACTGAAGATTTCTAACGTGTTGAGAAGCGTGTCGCCCAGGTCACGCCGAAAACTGTGAAGCGCTTTAGTTCGAAACCAATCAGTAGACGTCTATCGTAACTGACTTTTGGAATCTATCTCTCTGATCTGACAGCCGTTGACTTGTGTCAATTAGGAATTTCTGGTGCCTTCTAATATTGCACCCACCTTTAGCCCAACTTCCCAATCCTTCCGCTGCGGTTGGCCACCGCGATTTCCTTACCAGTGTCAAGACCATCTCGACAAGAACAGCTTGGATGGTTGCATATCTCGTAGGCTCTGAATCTGGTCCAAAATCTGAATCGAGAACAGCTTCCCCAAGGGAGAACCAAAAGCTGAGAGTCAACTAGACATTGCCAGACAAACGCCGGGGGGGGGTTCAACAAGCAAGGTCGGATTAGATGGAGAGATTCAGTACCTCGCTCTCATCCTCGTCGACTCCAAACCATCCAGGGAGACCAGTATAACCAAGGATGACGCGCATGAGTGTCTGGACGTTTGGGTCAAGCATGTGCTCCGCAATGTATACCGCTGAATGTTCCCCCAGAGCGAGAATGAGCTTGCAGAATGCATGTGAGATTTCGTCAATGGCACCAGCTGCGGATGAGAAATATTTTTTTTAGAACAGTCACGATACCAGAGATATACGGGGATAAATGGCTAACCTGTTAAACTCTCTTGAAGGATCATCGCTCCCTCTGAAGCCACCCACTCTAGCAGAGGTTCAGTGAGGACCTTGGTACCCCGACCTGAAGCCATGGAAGACTTGGTCATGATCTCTTCTAGGACGTCGCAGGTCGCAAGAAAGGTGTCGCGGTCACGCAAAAGCTCGTTAAGAATGGGAACTAGCGACACGAGCTCGCTTTCGAGAGGTGGTATCATCAAGTCAGTCATAGGGAGTGCAAAGCATCAATACTCATCGCTACACACTCTCCAGGGAGGCCCCAACCAATCCATGCCTCTGTTGCTTTCAACCAAGCTATGCGCCCAGAGATGGGAACCTCCGGCCGCACTCGTATGTTTGATGTTAAGAGGCCCATGATTGCAGGAAGGGAGTCACGTATGCTGGCCGTAAGCCTTGTCCTAAGTGTCCGAAAAGCAGGATGAGTTATGGGGACCTTGATATGTGGGGGTTAGCTTAGTTTGACTACCTCACTTACTTGGAGGCTGGTAAGAGATCAGCGGTGCTTTAAAGTAATACGCCCCATTAGTATGTATGCCACTAATAATCATTCTCTCAAACTTACTTCACTTCTTCTATGGAGATGCAGAGAAAATCCGGCGCGCATTCCGGTGGACCACTTAACAAAGCCCCGAGAGCGTCCTTGATCCAATCATTCCATAATGACGGTTGCGTTGGACAGAGCCGTAGCGCGAGAGCAGAGAGCTGATGGAGATGATGCGAAGGATGTCGCGCGATTCAACTTCTATTGGCCGCAATATGCGCGATATTGCCTAGCGGGACGACGCACAGAGACGTATAACTTGCGCATGACGACCCGAGAGACCCCTCTAGATGCAGCGCGACCGGTGAGGGTGAGCAGCATGTCCCTCAGGGCATGGACGTGCAGATGTGGCCATTGCTCCCTGAAAGGATGACCGTGCGACTCAGTTTTGGGTCGTTATAAGACCTGAAACAACAGCCCGGACGTACCAATCTCTAGCAATCTTGACTTGGGCAGTATGGGCACCAAAGAACTGGATTTGAGCGTCCTAAGGAAAAGTGGTGTAAGCGATTGTCGAAGTTGAGGGCTGGTTACAGGGCCTGCTGTACCGAGCTATCGATGAATGGAACCACTAGTCCCCAGGCCTCTGGCCGTTTCTGGAGTTCGAGTAGGTCATGTTGAAGCACCTGGGACCGTTCTGGTGTTGCTTGAGGGGAGTACATCTCCTGCACGATCTGTTACGCCGGGGAATACAGTGGAATTGATAGCGTTAAGAACACCGTGATATTTTTGCACAAAGAGAAACGAATTCACATTAGCAGCATGTTGTACGTCCGACCGAGAGAGTATTGCGAATGTCGGTAAGGTAGTCTGTTGGACTGCATCTTCCGAGTCGAGCATTGGTCGAGTGGCGAGAGAGTTATGTATGGTTCCTTCTTTGGGTGTCACAGCGGAGTTAAACGGACCTCAGCTGAGGTAACCAGGACCATCCCCTCTACAACTCATTCAGATCTCAATCAACAAAGTCTCTCAACATGTTCACCGTAAGTCTCACTACAGTGCATACACTACAAAGGCCTAATGCTATGGCACTAACTTATTGCTTCGTCGAAATCTAGATCTTTGACACTCCTGTGAACGCTGGCTGTGGCAACGACAAGTGTACCTGCGGCGATTCGCAAGTCTCAACATCCCTTCAGCCACTTAATCGCAAAGCGTACCGGCCCTCATATGTATATTTCTCCCTCACTCTAGGTGCGGCTGTGAGGCCGGAAAGTGCACTTGCTCGACGAAATGAACATCCAATCATACTCCTTTAATACCGTATCCCACAATCTGTAATGTAACTGGAATTGAAATACTTCTCTGCTACCGAGTGCCATGACCTGCCATAGTGTCTCACTTATCTCCAGCAACGGCCTCGGCTTCAGGGCAATCATCTTCAAATTGTAGTACACTGGCGCATTGCCTTTAAATTTATGGGGGGAATGATTGAGCCAAATAGAAAGTTTCGAAGACTAGGTGGCCGTTGCCGCCGGCGTATGATACGTCGTCGACCATGAAGGCGTCACTGTGCCCGTCTTGAACAAGGTGGCAGAGTACTGTGTGACCGTGAGCGTCGTTACCGTCCCAGGTACCCATGTCGCCCACGCGGCTTCCGTCGTCAAGCCCTTTGTGGTACCAAAAGCGGGCGCTGTGGGTGACGGTGCCGCTCCCGACCAGACTGTACCGCCAGGCGCGGTATAGGGCGTTTCGGCAGAGTAGATCTGATAAGGAGTATCAGTTTGGTCAGCTTAAAGGAAAGGGGACAGTTAATTGGAAGGATGAAAACTGACGTTGTAAAGGAGACCAGGGTCATTCGGTCTAAGGAAATGTGCAAGTAAGCAACAGAATAGACGAGCAAGCCTCTGGCCAAATATCGATAAACACGTACGCGATATCTCCTGGGATTGAGATGCCAGTGGGTAGTGGGACCGAACCCGTACCCAGTACATTGAGTTGGACGCATTCGAAGTACAGATCCGGTCTATGAGGTACGCGGTGAGCTTAAGCGTTTCAATGAGCGACAATAGGAGTACAATACCCAGTGGAAGGCACCTGGCGGCGTATGATCAAAGTGAGCTGATGTGCGGAACGCATGACGACAAGAGTACTCTCGTACCGTCAAACCCGACAGCCCAATAATCTCCGGTCGAATGAGATACCTAACAGGGTCAAAGGTATGTATCAGTTTAGCCGCTCCTACACGGCTTATATTTGAGGGCTCACTTTCCAGCAGCCAGCCCCGTGGGCAGCCGAACGTTGAGCTTCCCACCATGCATGGCTACGTTCCCAGTCGAACACCAGGCTCCATTACTATCAATTGTCTCCTGGAAGATCTTTACCCAGCTCTTCGCAGCTGGAGGGTCCGGTGAGAGGTAAACGAGGCACGGTCCCGCATCAGTTGATGACGTGAGGATGTCGTCGGCAGCTGTACGGTTGTTGTCGTGCCTGCCCATGAGATGAAGTCAGAAGATATGAGATGAGGCGCATCGCTGAGGACCTCAACGGAATTACAAACCATTCGAAGCTGTAAAGAGCCATCGTCAGTTTTTTTGGTCAGTGTTAGGAGGATATCAGAGTTCAACGCACGTTAGAATATCTCCCGGAGAAGCGTCTATAGTGTTCGGGTTCTGATGATCTCCGAGGACCTGACAGCGATAATCGATACTCGACACGTTCTATTTTTGACGAGATTGGGGAGAGAAAACAAAATCGGTTTAATTGTTTCGTAGTTGACCTCGAAATAAGCACTTTACCTTAAAAGGCCACGTAGATATCCCTATTGCAAAAGAGGTACACTGTCAGTAAGATGTTGTGACGGACCGTGGATGCATCGAACGTACCTCCCCCAACCCTCGGCACAAAGTCCGGGCAATAGCCGTCATGAATCTCTTGGCGTATGCCAAAGCCGGTTCCAGTATCCACGCCATTAACCCAGACCGACTAAAACCAACCGCGAAGACGATGAGTTTATTTGAGTGGTGATAGTATTTAATCCCGTTACTGTAAGGTTACTCACCCATATGCGAGTCCCGGCCAAAATTGGTTGGGCAAAGAGGAGGGCAAAGGCAGCAGAGCTTCCGAGGTATTTCATGGTGTTCAGGTGAGTGTTGAGGCTGGGCACGGCTGGTCATCCCAGTGCTTTTTATACCTTAAGAATGTGTCATGATATGCCGAAGTTTCGCATACGTTTTGATCATCAAGAGAGGATAGCTTGGCGTGTCATTTTTGGGCAGATGAGCGTTTCTGCCGATGGGAAGCCACGCTTCCTTGAAGAAGGACCTCTTGCGACGAACTTCCGTTCATGTACCGTGAGACCTGAGAAAAGAAGTCTTCTGCCGAATTAGTGCAGAAGGACTCGTTCCTTTTCTGCCTATCAAGAATTGATCACCACCATCACATAGGATGCGCTACTTTTATCCGTGTTATTCCTATGACTAGTCGTGCTGCTTACCTGGCGCAAAGCGATTGCACATACAAATGTTCAGGCTGTTCGTCAGTCTCTCCACTACTCTCCCAAAGCACTTGGTCCTGGTCTTAACGACAGTTCTTCTCCCTACTGCATTTTTTTTTTCAGCGTGGTTATGGCTCGGCGAGGGTACCAATGCCCTGTACGTGTTGAGAGTGCCAGGCGTTCAGGCTTGCTTGGGTATGTCGAGAATGTCTCGCTGCCATGCTACGTAATTGTGACAAGGGTTCACAAATTATGAGCTTAAATGGCTACCATTCAAAGATCTGTTGGATTTATTTCTATCCAACGTCATCTGTTCACGCCTTCCTTCACCGGAGAGTGCTTGAGTCAGTCAATAAGAGGTGACGCTATCCACCTCATACGATACAACTCCTCCGACCGCCGCCGTAGATTTGCTGTCAGCGCGAACGGGTCAGATAGAGTCGCATGAAGGACAGACGGATGGCATACGCTTTGAATGTGACCATTCTCTTGACACTGCTGTCGTAGATGAAGAGCTTTCCAAGCTCAAGCGCTATAAATACTGTTAATACAATAGCATGACATTAGAATCTTCATTCGAGACACTCACTGAGCTGATCTTTGATTACCAGTGGGAATTGCACCTATCCCAGGAATCGGCGCACCGGGATTGGAACGTTCTCATCTATGTCCCGATGATTTATAACTCACCATGCTACCCTCTGGAACGCCAGTGAGCGTCAAAGGATATAATCTTGTGGCGTGGTCAATCCAATAATTCATCAAGCGTTTCTCTTGCGCAAGGCGGGTATCAGGGTCGAACCATTTGACGGTGATATGGACTGGCACGTAGGCCCAATTAAGAATCGCGACGGCAGAGATCCTCTCAGTCGAGAAGGGAATTGTAGATCCCGGTGCCGCTTGAGACGTAGTATCCTTAGGCTGGTAGAACGCAAGGGAGGGTCAATAATAGGACGGCAGATACTGTATAGAGCTCATCACGTGCCTCTGGTTGGGGGTTGGTTTCAATCTGCATTTTGTGATGAGTGGGCTGTGGAGTATGTGTGGTACGATAGGCTCGCCTCTCCCCTCACCAGCAATTTATAACGAGTAAAGGGAAGGTCATGCAGCTAAAGCTTGGTTGCAATGTTCAAGCGGCTAGGTAATCAAACCACCAGGCATAGGCAAGCAGGTGGTTGCCTGCCGGCGAGCTATTCGCCGGGTAGCGGGCGGATAGGAAGGCCTGAAGAAGACCCAGGATTGGTCCAGACTGGACTAGCGGACCTACCTAAGCTACCCAAGGATTCCCGAACACGTCTGTAACACCAAGTGTTAATGTCACTGTGTTAGTAACATCGTTCGAAACACCCTGCATATACAGCGAGCAAGCGCGATGACCAGGCGTACCATGACCAAAACCACGATGGGCTGTGTACCATCTACTCAACCTCCATTGCCTCATTGCCGTCTTGCTGGTGTCACTGCGATCCGACGGCAAATGCCGGAGTTTAAAAACGTAAACTAGGAAACAGAGCGAGGATTTGAGGGTGGGGAGGAGACGGAACGCACTATTTGTGGTCAGTTCCACTCAGCGATAGCAAGAAAGTTGCCAGCTGAGGTTGAAGATGCAACCGGGCCACGTGACTCACTGGCGTGCACTTCGTGCTCGAAACACGCGAGAAATCGATTTCGTGGAGCAAGGCGTTAATAACAGCGTTAATGACATGGTGTTATAAACTGTGTTCGAAACCTTGGCTTTTGGGTGTGCTCGAGGTGGCCTGTAGGCCTGCCCAACCGACTTTCCAGATAAGGTAGGTAGGCCGGACATGCCCCTATAATGCCCGTTACCTCCACGTCTCCGTCGTTTCTGTATACCTTTCCCTTAACACTCAGCCCCTGGGACCAGTGTATGCCCTATATATGACTTCAATATCAACTGCTGCTTAACCACTTTTGTCTTAGATCATCACCCTTCCTATACTCCCAAACACCAACTGTCTACCGATTGCTTCCCGTTGTCAGGGGCAACTTCGAACCCATCGGCGCTGCGCACCATTGAATTGAATTGGCTCTGCTTTGCATTGATATTATACATTGACTTTTTCTGCTATACATTTGACTGCTCTGATATTACGAGTCCATTCACGGTATTCAATGAGATTACCAGAATTTTGGGGGTCAATCAGTATACTTTTGCAGTATTCTTGAAGTCTGCCTCCCACTCCATGCACCAACTAATACGGTCCATATTGAAATCGCTGAAGCCGTCATAGTGTTCATCCTCTTGTCACTGCCTATCCCTCCTCCTCAGCATTGTTTTGGATGTTTCCTGCCATCCACTTCACTGAACCTATTGTTGGCCAGCTGACCGACTGATTGAACACACTGAGCTTGACCACTCCTCATGTACGTGGTCGGCGTAAAGAGGCTCAGGGACTGGTTGTTCAGGGCTATGCTGAGCAAAGATTGGCAAGCCGGAGAGACGTTTAAAATCACATTCTCACGGCCTCACGACCGTGCTGGAGACTGGACAGGGTCCTAAGCCGATTTAAAGTTCGCGATCTACAGCACATGCGCTGAAATGGGCCGCTCGACCAGCATATATCCCGCTCCGGTAAATAGGAGCTACCATAGCTCTTCGTGTATGTGTGTCCGTGTGTCCGTGTGTGGGGGGGGCTCTATTTCTAGATACCACGGAGAGCATTCCATTTTGACAGGTAGGTGGGTAGGTAGCTGCGTCCATGTGACCTACATAAGGCATCGGACTTTTAACGCACAAGCACATGCCGAACATACTTTTCCTGCGCAATCGCAACCCTTGGAAACGCTACGCCATCCACGTAGCCCGTTGTTGGGAGTCCGTCTGTAGTAGTCTCGACTCCGAGCTCGTACAGTTGAAAAAAGAACACATGCCGTGAAAATCGAGATTGTTTAAGAGCTGGGGTGTACAGCTACAGAGAGATCCCTTACTGCGTGGGATGTCGCAGTAGCCGTTAGGCGAGGGGCTAAACTATGGGTAGGGGATTTGGTACTCGCGGCTTTGCCGCGAGATCCTACGGCTGTCTGTAAAATTGTAGCGACCTGTCTCGCTCGCCACGCAGCTTTCGCACACCCTTTTGCACCGGTTCTTAATATCATTTCCACATGAATCGTAACGAGCGGCTACCGATACCCCTAATGAAGAGTTAGAGTTGCGATGGTGCTCGCAGAGGAATTAGATGACGCCGAATCATGATGAGTTGTTGGTAGCGACATCGGGGGGGAGCGGCAACCGTCTCAAAAATAGGGTACGGGAATGCTGTGCGGCGAGCGAGAGCTGCAACTTTGCAAACGGGCCCATTGTTGTTTCCAACACGACACCTCCGCCCGGCAGCCCAGCGGTACCAGGTCCCTCTCTCCCGTGGTGTTTCAGTTCCCCCATATCAATGGGCCCCGCGCCGGAACGACCTCTTTAGTATCTGAGGCAGGTTTTTAGCTACAAAGAGCGGTGCTAAGGGAAACCGTGGGGAGAGGAGTTTGAAAAGAGAAATGGTGCCAGAAACGGGAGTGGAACCCATCATCTTGAGTTGGCCCCAAATGCAAGCAATTTATGATCAAGGGCCCCGGCTGGTCCCACCACACCCGGCAGCTCTGAGAGGGCAAAGAGGGCTCTTTGGCAGAGACATCGGTGGCAAATGTTCGCCAAACAAACCTGACTTTTACCTTGTTACCTCCACAATAGAATCGTACAATAGTTCGCCATTATTATCTCTTCCTGCCTCTGATCTCGGCGTGTCGCTCCTCGATTCAAGACTCCCGGGATCTGTCATAATGACCAGAATATGAACGATGTGGGGATCTCGTAAATGGACCTATTAATCCTTGAGGTGGCGCTTGAGCCACAGTATCAAACTGCGCTCAACGCATGTCCCCCTTGCTGTTGATAACACGAGCGTATATTTGAAGCTATAAGGAAATCTCAACTCAAGTGAGTCCCTCATTTTTTTTTTCCATCCCAGCCCCAAATGAATATTACCACCACCGGCTCCGTACCTTGCAGAGCTTCATCGACGCACAGATTCTCGACTTGTCGTAGCGCATCTTTCCGGTTCGCATAGAACACAAATTGCGATTTGGGCCGAGATTCACATCTGGCCCGCTAGTTAGAGTTCAACGCAGTCTGCAAGATCACAGCTATTAGCCTATCCGAAAGGGCAACATTAGATGCAAAGGCTTGGTCCATCCAATTTGCAAAATGGGGATGATGCTTTCTCTTTCTTTTCCTCCGACTCACCTGTTCTTACTATATATTCGCCTTTTGATTCGATTTTCATCCTCGTTGGCCAAATACAAGCTGAACCTAGGCACATAAGTCAGTGATGCAGGTCTGTGTTCTTTCAACATCGTTTTTTCCTGACCCAAAACTGACGTGCATTGTTCAATTGATAGCAATTGCCAGCGGTTTCTTCCTCCATCGCCTCTACTATGCAATGTACGGGTAGCGGCACAGCCGCGACAGGGTCGTCTCTCCCGATGCCGGTCGTCCAAAGCAATTTGCGCCAGCCCTATGCTGCGCTGTCCGCATATCCTGTCGCCATTATCGGTCAGAACTCGTCAAACTCGGGACCGATATTCTCGATGGCTGGTCCCGGCCCGAGCGCTACTTCTGTTGTAATGAGCACAACCTCCCCATTGTCGCAGCCTCCAACCACAGTGATAAACGGGGCGACACTATCGACCCCAACTTCTGAAGCGTTGGCCGGTCTGACTCCACAGGTGAAAGCGGCAGCTACATCGGAGCAGGTCCAGTCATTGAGTCCAACGTACGAAGTAGCGCAGCCTTTAATGACAGAACCGGTAGAGATCACGCAGCTGCAAGGATCGACCACCCATAGCACGTGGATAGAAGCCTTTTTTCAGACCACTACACCATCTGAAGGGCTGGAAGCCACTCCAACTCGAACCACCACGGACGTCGTCACCAAGAAAATATCATCCCCTATCCCCGTCCTAACATCGTCCCCCGTATCCTCATCACCATCCTTATCGCTTTCCTCCACGTCATCCACATCGTCATCTACATTGGACTTGTCCACTTCCGCCACTTCCGCTTCACATCTCCCATTCATAGTCATCGGCAGCGTCATTGGTGGGTTTATCTTCATCGCCGGCGTCTCTGCCATTGTGGCGTGGTTCCTTCGATGGAGGGCTAGGAGGCACCATGACTATGGACACGACGAACCTTGGAGCGATGAGCCGATCTTTGTCGGAGGTCACGAAAAATCTAGAGCCGAGTCGTCACCTGTGGTCTATTGGGATACCGGTACATCCTGGGGGAACGCTGCGGTGCCTATGAGGATACACGAGAGTCGTCGTGCTACTCTTAATAGGGCATCCTACTATGATGATGGCGGTGGTGGTATGAATGGTGTGGAACAAAAACCAACCTGGACTTCTCATTATCGGGGGACCCCATACCCTCGACACAACTTCTTTCCACCACCCGGAACTCCCTTGCCGCCAGCCCAACGTCACGCCCGAACGTCTCTCTACGGAGGCGTCGTTGAAGACTTCGAGCAACCGTATCCCTACTCCGCATCGCCACAACCGCTACCTCAAGATTATCCTGCCGACTACGCAAACAAGAACCCGCCTACATACTTGTCCCCTGTTACGCCTCCCCAGACTCAGAATCTGGCGGTGACGAACTTTGCACCAGGTGATATGTCGGTCTCCACCACTATGCACACCAGGAAGTCGGTACCTTCACCGTTGCAGCAACCAACCCCCGCACGAATACTCCTAGACACTCCTCGAAATACATCATCCTGCGCTCCACCAAGCCCATGGGCGCCTCTCGACGTCCCCTCCCGGCGCGGAACAGGTTCCTCAACAGCATCGTCGACGCATGCGGTTGAGAGACCACTAGACATATCTAACCAGCACCTAGCGCCAACCGTCGATGATGGAGTCGGACGAGAGAGCTGGGCGTCTGCGCTCCGAACAAACTTCTTCTCGGCGTTGGGCAACCTTAGTGATATGGTGGCTGTAGCGACTACAAACATGACTCCGAGGGCCATAGACGACGACGAGAAGTGGACGCCTGCTGTGCCTGCACGTGTCATGACAAGGCGATCCCTCAAGGAGAAGCGGTATCGGATGAGCCGCAGGCCATCGATCACCAGGGGTGGAACATCAACTTCGGCTCCCTCAGTGTATGAGGAGGAGGAGAGACATGAGAACGACAGCGATCGACATTGCTCGGCGCAGTCTTCTCGACTGTATAACAACGTGAGGAGGCACTCTCATGAAGAAGCGGTTCATCGACAACGGCAGTTGGATCAACACCTGCGTCGCGCAGATTCAGATAGAAGCTCGAGTGGCTGGACGACTGACCGAGGGGACGCAGCTAAAGTAGTTGGTCGAAGAGAGGCGTTAACTGCAGCACGACCTTCTCGGCTACCAAATGGCAGCAGCTCAGATTGGAGAAGGGAGAGTAGGTCTTGACTGGCCGTTGACATGTAATCAAAATGAATCACTTAATTTGAAATATTTGGGCCTGTGCACTCTGTTATCGCCCAATCGAACTGTGAAGATCTGTCTCGGACATCTGGAGGGATGGCCACCTCTCGAATTCCTGATTAGCATCGAGTCAGTCACAATCTCCATCTGCCATGTGAAGCTTATGACATTTTACCTATCTTGACAGCTGGGTCCACAGTACATCACCTCACCACATCCAGCGCCCATGAAAGTATCCTTCGCGAATTCACTCTCATACATGGCGCACCTCGCCCAGCTACATTTTTCGGCTGCGGCTGGGCCTGTCCCGCAGCGTCTATTCGTGCACGCCTACAGCGTTCCCCAGTTGCATCCACAAGCGTAGGAGGTATTGTCCCTTTAGCGTCTCCATGGTCCGCAAGTAATCGAGCGTGAGCAAGAAGTTACGCCATAACGGCGGTCTTAATACTTCCCGATTAGACAGGGGTATTCGGCTCATATGGGTCCAGCTCTCATCAGGCTCTTCCGATACTTTTTATTGGTCAAGGCAGAGTTCCAGCCGTTGACTGCAATGAAGGTTTTATTATGCGATTAGTATCACTCTGAGACTTATGCGTTGTGGTATTCGTCACCATCACTTTCTCTACAAGACTCAGGATGTCGCATTCCAGAAGGAGGCATCCCACGGCCCGCGCTTAGCGGGTTGATTGGTCGCTCGAAGAGATATGGTCTGCAATCGTCCTAACGTTCGAATTTGGACAATTAGACAACTCCTCTAGAAATACCAGCGAAACCTTGATACTCTATAAACAGGAGATTCATGTCTGTCACTGCGGGTGCCTCTTGATCGCCGCGACGGGAAACCCGGTAGGGCCAGAAGGAGGATGCAATTTCGAAGGCCAGATTACCTTGGCTGAGGAAATCGACATGGAAATTACCCTTCGCAAGCCACAGAACTGCACAGCCTCTGCTAAAAAGATGGCCTTTGAGTTTCCAATCTATCCCCTCTCGAGAGTAGAAGACTGCACTGGAATAGGATGAAGATATGCTGACACTACGTTGAACGCATGGGTTTGATCGTTGTTGGACTCCCAAAGCATCTCCTTGAGTCGCGATGAGAGTGTGAGAGGATACGCCTTGAATTGCTCCCAAAGTGAGGTCATACTGACTAGGCTGTTTGGGCGCCATCCCTGTGTAGCGGCAGTGAGCGTGGACATTATGGGAATTTCGAACTGGGGGATAAACTCGTAGATGAATATCGCGGCGAACAATACGAAAGTCCTGAAGTTCTTGGTATAACGTAACGGTTTTCACCCCGTCACAGAGGCGCTAGGAGAGGGGATTTTCTTCTTCGGATACTGGAACTATTGCCCCATGTATGTCAAGACCGAGTGTGTATGTCGTCCTTGATGCCCACATATCTCAAAGAGAATAATAAAAATTGTCGATGTCTTTTTGTTGTGAGACCCGTCCTTTATCCGCTCGAAAATGAGAGGCTGAAGCTTCTTCCACCATCCTGGGATGATAGGTGGCATTCTATGGATGACTTTATAGATGGCATTGGTGTTACTGTCTTGTTGCGCCTGGTCTCAAAGTGGCGAAGCCCTTTCAGTGAGACTGGAGCACGCGTTCTCGCAATGAGCGGCGTAGAAGCTTGCCAATCCCTAAACAGATGAATGAGATGTCGCGTATCAGCTGAAGCTATTGGATACGGTTACTTAATCCATAGCAACTTCACCACTGGCCGTTGTGTCTTTGGCCGAGAAGGTCAACAATACCTGGAATAGCGCCGCTGCTGTCAGCCAGCAGCTGCCCCGCAAGCCTAGCTTCGGAGGCAAGCTGTCAATTAATTGTTGCCAAAGTATGGGGAGTTGATTAATGTTGGAAGCTGATCGCTGGGTAAGATCTTGCATTACGCGAGCATAGCGTTGGTTCATTCTCTGAGACATCTGCCCTGTTCAGATCGGAATCTCAGTTCAGGTTGTAGAGCGCGGTGTCTGGAGCCTGGCAGGAACCCTTGTGTACTGACGCCATACCAGGTAGCACTGCAAGTCAGTGGAAGATGCGAGACGATGCTTCGCTTGATTTTCATCGCACTGACATGTCGCAGACAGTCGATAACGGAGTTCAATGTTTCTGCAGGCAGGTTTTATCCAGTGCGCAAGTATTAGAAGACGAGGCTCTGCGGGCTGAAAGCTGGTTGGTGTATGTTGTGAGGGTGTGCCGGACTATGCCGGCAGTCGGTGCTCAAACTCATGAGGACTCAGCTCGTGGATTGAATGCCAGGCTACTCCTTGCTGCTAACATTCCATGCAATCGTCGTTACTCGATTCGTATGGCACGGCTCAACATGATTGACATAGAGGCTTGCTCAACGGAAATCTCCTAAGGCCTTGCCATTTAGGTCGCTTTGTTACCGAACTTGGCCATAAAGAAGTCTCTCACACGACATGGAAGTTCTATTCTGATCTAGATATAAGCCTCAGGGGCGAACATGAGGTAGGCGATGTGCGATAAGCTTCCGAAGCACCCCAATCCTCTGCTGGGGCCACCCTGCAAGCTGATCTTAGTTCACTGGTCACCCTTGTTGCTCTTTCCCTTTTCCAGCGAGAAGAAGATGGCCTATCGAAGTCCTCAGGTCGACGTACTTGAAGGCTTTGCTCGTCTTGGTTTAGACCAGTCAGAATTGCAATACCCCCATCACCCCCAGGTCCAGATAACCATGTCGAACTGGATCGTGCCCCCTGAACAGGTCTCAGTAGATGACGAGACACCATTGGGCGGCAGGAGGGGCTCCCAAACGACCTTCAAGGGCACATGGAATGGAATGGTGGTCGCCGTCAAGAGACTTCCACAGGACAGTTCTCGTCAGGTAATCTCTAGCCCAGTCGTATCCGGCAATATCAATGAAACCGTCACCTTCCTCAGGTCATACTCGACCACATTCAGCGCTATAGTTCGCCAGCAAGTTCCAACGTCTTGCAAGTCCTGGGCGCTTCTTCCGAGGCTGCAGATCCGCCATATATCCTCAGTCCCTTCCTCATGAACGGCTGCATCACCGATTTCCTTGAGAGATACCCAGGAGCCAGTCGTCCCAAAGCCGTAAGGCCTTTAGCGTCCAGCTCTCTTGTCACGAAGGCTGATCACCAGGCTACTCCGACAGGTGGCAGAAGTGGCCCTTGGCATGGAATACCTTCACTCCGTAAGTCTAGCATTGGCCGAGGGAGACTTCATATGGTCTTATTCCTCTCCAGATGAATGTCGATCACGGACGTCTGAAGACATCAAATGTCCTCGTCACTGATAACGGACAGGCATGCATCGTCGATCAAGGACTGTATACTCTTGCGAACATGCCGTCCTCTTCATATTGCTTTTTGAGTCCTGAAGCTTGGAAGGGCGTGATGTCACAGCCATCGGACGTCTACTCCTTTGCCATGGTGGCGTACGAGGCAAGCTCGAGCTTTTCAGCCAACCTGGAACTTCAAACCTCGTACTGATAGATCATTTACGGCAGATCTTGACATCTGTGTCACCGTGGGGCTACCTATCTGAAGAGAAGGTGTTCAAATTTGTGGTCAAACTGGAAGAACGGCCAGAGCGAAGACCTTCCAATGCAGCCCTCCCTATCACAGATCGCGAATGGCAAACACTGGAGGAAGCGTGGCACGCTGATCCGGACGCGAGACTGACTTTCAAGCAGATCGTAGCGCGGCTCAACGCCCGAGCATTTGCAAATGACGGACGAGAGCCTTCTGGTTCATTCCTCCTTGCCCGTGAAACTCGTGAGTACAGGGTCGTCACCCTCTAAGATAATCACGGCTCAAACAAAGGTCCAACTTTAGGTACCCCTGCGCCCGATACCAACTACAACAACTCATCCAGTTTCCCGAGCCGACGTCTGCCTATCCCCCAGGCGGAACTTGAAGCAAATACTAGGCCGTTGAACATCCATACCCCTCCTGCACCACCCGCATATGTGCCCAGTGATAACATTACCACCTTCAGGCCATCCCCATCCGTGCCGGCAGAGAAGAACAGCTTGAGAAGTTCCCCCGAAGTAGTTCCATCACGTGCATCACAGCGCAGTCCCTCTGGACAATGGAGCGGTAGCGCATCCAATCAACAACATGATTCCCGCTCCTACGTTCCTCTCTCTTATAATGGACAGAATCAACAACAACAACAACAGCTTCGTCCTCCTAGTTCGGCGTCTAGCTCCAGCTCAGGATTCTACGGTCCCCAAGTTTCTGGTCGACCGCCTTTACCCCCAGAGTCTCCTCCAACCGGTACGTATTATATTATACATCATTTACTTCATCTAGTGGGACTAACTGTCATGCTATCAGACCATTCGTCTCTGGCATCAGGATTTCCAGGCACCCGTCGGAGAGATACTGTTTCCACCCATCGCTCAATGGATTACCTGACACGGCAATACAGCACATTCATGGAATCTCCCGGAATTCTCTCTTCAGCGCTTCCGTCGTCACCAATGCTGAACCACCCAGGATTGGAGGTGTCGAGAGCGCCGACCGCTTTTTCCACAGCTTCGTCATCCGTCACCCCTCCATCTCAACACAACTGGAGGCCGCCAACCGCAGGATCCTTCGGCTCTTCCCAGTCACCAGGACCGGGGTCTTCATATCAGCATGAGAGGTTCAACACGGGTTTCAGTTCCAGTGGGGGGACGACACCAGCGAGTGCACAGTCATACCAGACGCAGTACTTTAACAATGCGGTGATGCCGCCGCTGAATGAGCTGGAATTCCAACCCTCGCCTGAGCCGACCCCACAGTAGGTGTTCCTGATATCCCGATATCTTGCGCATGGTTAACGGTTTTCGATAGGGAGCCATTCTTTCAACCCTCTACGAGACGCTTCTCGCAGGTGGACTTTGGGTGGCAAACAGTCTTCGACTCCAACAATCATCGCATTCCCGTGTACGCCGAGACTTGGTTCAAGAAGGACTGGGAGGTGAGAGCATCACCCCATACCCGTGCCCGTCATCAGCTTACATGCGTGATGCGTCAAGGTGGTCGAGATCCATGAGCACCATTGTCTCTTCAGAAGGAAGTTGACGGACAAGCACCTCCTCAACGTCTTGACAATGAAGACGAAGAAGCTTACCATGTTCGACCTCAAATCGGAACCTATGGCGGTGGGACTCAGTCATGATGGGCGCTTCCTCATCTCTTCCCTGAGTGCGATACATTTTCCAACTTGGCAAGATGTGCGGCCTGACACCATATCCTTACCTTCTTTGCAGAATCGTCCCTCACGATCATTGACGTGCAAACACACAAGGTGTCCAAGCGTGCGAATAACAGCGGGGTCCGACAATGGACATCGAACCGGCAAGAGTTTTGTTGGGTTGATCGCGAAGGTTTTTTCTGGGTATGGTCGTTTGCCGGCGAAGACCAGCCCAGACAAGTCTTCCGTCTCAAGTCGTCCGCTCCGAGCGCCTCCATGCGACCCATAACGAGCGCCGACGGGACCTGGTACGCCATCTGCGCGACCGATCGAGATAGGATGAGCGGCGTAGTACATTGCTATCCTGCAAACAATGAACCTGCCCTTGTCTTTGACGGCGTATCGGCTGGGTTCATGCAGGTTGCGGGCGCGGATGGGATGAACGTTCAGGCGCTCGCGACATTAAAGAGCGGGGCAGAAGGCGGCCGGCATTTCGTACGTTGTTCCCTCCCAAGTCTGATACTCACCTTCCTCTGAACTGGTGCTCTCATCCTTTGTCCAGTTTGAGATGCAAGTCCATTACCTCGAACAAACACGTGTCGCGACTCAACCAAGGAGGTATCCGAACGAGGCGGTTGGAAAATCGCTCCCCAGACTATGGGACGACCCGGATCACTCAATGGTGGTGGCTGCAGTTGCCACACGCTCTGACGGTTATTCCGCCTACGTCTTCGACTCCGCGACAGGCGACTTATTGTGCACACATCCGATAAACGAGGAGGGTTACGACCGCGTATACTGTAGCGCCGGTGGACTATTCATGGAGAAGGAAGGTAGAGCTATTAAGAGGCTTCAGTTGCATCCTGGCGGGCTCGTGCTGGACACTTCCCCGATGGTACAGTCCCCAACAATGACGATCCAGTCAGAACCACTTTCAAGCCCATCCACAGCTACTCTACCGCAACCTCCCCCTCTACCGCCTAAGGAATACGGGCGTGCGGATACCTCTGGATTTAGTGACACGTCAAGTACGAAGAAGAAGACGGGTGGATGGAAGGGGATGTTCAAATCGATCTCTGGCTCGTCTCATCGAGGGGATCGGATTGTCTCATCGTCTCAAGGAAGTAAGAAGACCCAGGGCCATGCATTCGGCAGCTTTGGACAGGCTGTGGGTGAGGATGAGAATTGGATATACCAAAAGAGATAACTTTATTCCGGGACATTTTCTTGGACAGGATGTTGACACAGTATATGGGTGTTATTCATGTAGGAATATATTAGAAGAGCCAACCGAATGGTAGAATGGTTGACACTTCAATGACTTCATAATCTAAATGCCTGGGCATCGATGTCGCTTACATACACGTCGCGACCATGATGTGACTCAACCTCGGCCTTTCCGAACGGTCAATATGTCGGAAGTAATCAACCAACGCCATGCCCGCGTAAGGCGGGCCCTTACTCGGCGCTCAGCTTCAGACCTTGATCGACTTCCAGCGCTGTGGCAACAGCTCGTCGACAGCTTGCCATTACAAGCAGGTCTTGAACGAAGCAACTGGCTGGCGGTGGCTTCCAGCGACGTTATTCATAACATCATTGATCTTTTTGACCTCACGGCTAATTGCGACCTAAATGTTAGTTTCAAGGCTACTATCAAAGCTATCCCGTATCTCTCACTAACGCATAACACATCATCTTTATCTTTCCAGGGAATGGCGAGCTCATATGCCGCTCGCTGTGTAACCACGTGTGCCAGTCTCGCCGACGACGCTGCCTTGCTCATGAATGAGAAGCAACGCGACGAGGCGTGGGCATTCTCCAACAAGGTTGTAGAGAGGATCCCGTCGATCATTCAACGCTGGTGGGGGAGGCTCCGACCCTTGACTTCCAAGTGGATATGGGAAGGAACTCTCACACGAAACATCGGCATGTTCATCATTCTATTTGATTCCTGTGGCGATCACAGGCGTCCTACGCCGCAAGTTTCGACATCTTTGTACGGTCCGTTTCATAGCATCATATCGAGAAAGTCCCTATTAACTTCTCTATGGCAGGGAGCAAATTGTTGCATCTTCTACTGTACTCCATGATTTCTTGTTGTTCGCCACGATATTTTTCAGCAAATGCGATGGCGACTTCGAAACTCCGCTGTTGTTCGCGCTCAGCATTGCTACAAGAGCCAGCCAGCCATCTAGCCTGGCTAATCTTCCCACAATCCGAGAGCAACTGAAGGTATACCCTCTCGCACTCTCATTGCGACTCAAGGAGATGCTGCGGGACTCCAGGCTTAGTCCAAACCAGGCGTTCCACGTAGTGTCAGTATCCATTCTACACCTTTCCCTTTCAAATATATTGAGAAGCCTTTCAATTTTACACCTACGCAAACAGCGTACGCACGATGTCGTGGCTCGCAGATGACGATCTCTATACCGAGTGCATGGCTCAAGGTGATCTGGCCTTCCAACTCGCGTCGTCGTATTGGACCTACTGTGTCTCTAGTTCTCGCAGTCTGGAGGTAGATCAAGATACAGAAACTACTCTTGTGCTCCTTGGGTATAAAAGCCTTGTATACGGTCTCCGGATGGTACTCACTCACAATGATTTGAGTTTAGGCAGCTTTCAGATTTGATTCCTTCGAATAGCAGTAAAAGCCGTCGAGCCCAGTTTGTGGGATACCTCCTCGTGGAACACGATTTGCTGAGTCTCGTGGAAAAGGTCATGGTGATACATACCAGGGTGTGTACGTCTTAACCAATACGTATTCAACATGTCCTTTCATAGAAGATAGCTAAAACTCCGTCTCGTCGATGAATAGTGTCGCAAGAACCACAGGATAATTGGCCCCACATCAGCCGATTACTGCTGTATAACCAGGAAGCATTAAGACCACCATTGCGACGTGACTTCTTGCTCATGTTCGACTACTTGCGAACCGTCGAGACACCGATGGGACGACGACTACTGGACTTGTGGACTCGGCTAGGGAGCACTGTAGGCGTACACGAACAGGAGCTGCGAGCCGCCCTCGACTGCGAGCGGAAAGCTGAACAGGGCGGACTCATCGGATGCAGTTGGCTGAAGTGCGCATTGTATGAGCAGGAATGTGCGAAGAATACTTTCTTGTGCGCTAGATGTCGCAAGGCTATGTATTGTGGACTGAGCTGTCAGGATAGGTGAGCCTCAGTTTCAATGTGTATTCGTCTCAGCATTGTGACCAAGCTGTGTCACTCATATCCTCTCGAACAGGGACTGGAGGGAGGGTGGACATGCAGCGAAGTGTAAGATACCGTCGGGCGTATTTTGATCTCATGGGAAACTCTGTTTGTTTCTAATGTCCCAGCAACATTGCCCGGTGGGGTATCTCGACCTGTTTATTGGCTGGGGCTGTGGCCGGAGCTCTCTTACCACGGTGTATACTCTGAACGGCTTGAACAATGACGGCAAGTTCTTTTTATAAAGGGAAACAGAGTAGTTTACACCTTGTGAGCTTCGACCTAAGCCGGTGAGAAAACTATTGAGATGTAGGTTGACGTTGTTTACTTCCCCAGTTTCTCCGGGCATCCGTCACAAATATGCGCTCTCTAATCCATGGCTGACCATCCTCTTCGTGCTACTTATTTCTTGTAGGGGATCGCCTCCAACAACGCTGAATTCATCACAATTCCGAAAAGACTATATTCACTGACGCGAGAACCTGGCCCGGATGTAGGTTTTTAAGTACTCAGTTGGAAGAATAAGCACCAATGGAACGAACAGATCGAATATAAAACGAATGTCCGCAAAAAGGAATGGACGCCTGAAGCCAAACGTGCCAGGGAAGAATGAGTGAGCATTTCGAGTGTACTACGCATGCTTGCCGAAACGAGCCCGCTGAGCTAGAACAGCCACAAGCTATCGAATAGCACCGACCAGTTCGGTCACCGGGCTAGCGGGATAAAAGGGTTCGCCGAACCTCCAGCCGTATTTGTGCTAGAGGGAGTAGAAGCTGTGACCACCGTACTTGTGCTAACGGGAATAGAAGTCGTGGGCCACGTGGCAGTCGTGCAGATGGAGCTGGTGCTGACTCCAGTGCCAGTTCCATCCGACCCATCCAAGGTAACCTCTAACCCGTCTACCGCGCTCTGTAATAATTCTTGCCAATCTACCGCTCCAATCTCCGTCGATGTAGAATTCGTGCCGGTGGGGACGACCGTACTGTTGTGAGCGAAAGACCAATCATACTCTGACGTAGGTGAACTTGAAGTCGAGTTCGCCGTTGAGTTCGTAATCGCGTTCATGGTCGAGTTGGACAATACGCTCAGGCTCGGGAAGCCAGCACCGAGTCTTAGAGCGGTCAAAAGGGTCGCGTTGGCGGAGTCTCCCCCAGCTTCGTATAGTGAGAATCCACGGAGTCCCGAGGCGAGAACAAATGCACCTTTGATCTCTACACAGCCGAGTCAGCGAGAGAGATGGAAACTGGCATAGGTTTCACGTACCCATGCTCTCCGCATCGTCATAGCTGACATATACCTGCGTCTTTGTGTTGTAAACAAAGGGTGTTTGACTGCAGATGTCCCACCCCCCAACGAATCCAGACCCCACACCCTCTGGCCCACAGTCAGCCGGTAGACCATCAGAGTCCAGGAAACCAGCGTCCAGGAGACCGTTGAATGTGAAGACGCCGGAAATAGTACTCAAGGTCGATGGTAAGGCGCAAGTGGCCGTGCCGGTTGAGGTCGCTGTGTCGTTTCCAGTCGAGTTCGTGGTCGCCGCTGTCGTGGACACGCTCAGATCACCCCACCACCACACATCCCCTAGGTCCGATGAGTCGGCCGCTGTGGTCCCGTTTATAGCCGTAACATTCGGGCTCGTGGCATTCGTGGCGGTAACGTTTAGGGCGGCTGCGCTAAAGGAGGTGACGCTCAGGGAGGTGGCGCTAGGGGCGGCGACGCTTAGGGAGGTGACGTTCGGGGCGGTGACGTTCAGCCCAGTTGTGAGCGTACTAGAATCGGTGGAGAACGTGGGGTAGGCGATCAAAGCGTCGTCATCGGTCGGAGATATGGCGCTCGCTGTCGGGACACGATAGCTCCTCCCGCTTGAGCTGACACCAAGAACGATCTGATCGGCTCGGAAGCCGGACATGATCCAAGACGCGATGGCGGTGGTGGCATAGACAGGAAGTGGTGCAGAGACCGTTGTCGAGTTTGACCCTTCTTCTGGAGACGCAGGTACGGTAGCGTTGGACCAGGGTGTCGTCGAGTTGACAGAAGAGGTGTCGTTGAAGGATGAGCCAGTGTCGAGATTAACATGAGCATCGATGATCGCTGAGGAAGTTGAGGGGCCTGCTGATGATTTTGGGACGACAGCTGAGAAGAAGGATGTCAAAGTGGTTGTGAAAGATGAAGAGGCAACTGCTGAGGCTGATGCGGTGATGGCTGTCGCTGTGAGTATTGAGAAGGGGGCCGTGGGTGTTACGCCAATGGAGCTGGTTGACGTGCCTGGAAGAGTGGGCATGGTGGGTGTCGCAGATGCACAGGTCCCGTTCAAGGGCGAATTGGGCATGACAATTGGAGGGGTGGTGGACCATGGGCCGTACAAGTCGAAGTTCATCACGGCTGTAAAATTAAACTGAGTGAGCCTCTTATTGGATAGTTTAAATCTCGGTGGGAAAGACGTACTGATGTAGTCGACGACGGAAGCAAACGCGCTAACGTTCTTGTACTCTCCAGTCAAAGTTGTGGCTACCGTCGCGAATGACCCGTCCGTCCCTACCGGTGTACCTATCAGATTGTTCGCGTTTATGGGTGTGTCGACCGGGATCGTGTTGTTGGAAGTCGTGCCGTTAACAGTAGCAGACACAATCTGTGGTGTCTAGGAAACAATAAATCGAATCAGCTCTTGATGGAGCCCAGCAATCAGTTGACTAGGAACGACCGTAAGCACCTCAAAGGGTACGACTCCTACAGCTAGGCTGATCGTCACATTCGGACTCAGGCTGGCCCTCAATTGCTGCAAGAACGTCAGGTAGGCTGTTGACAAGGCCATGTCCGTATATGGAGTGTCTGTCGAGCAATCCGTGTACTCCCAATCGAATTCAACGCCACCTACGCCCCCTAGGTGGTTGACTAGGTCCGTGACACCGTTGACGAAATCGGTGATCGTTTCGGATGTGGCTAGGGCAAGGGGGAAGCCTGAAGAAGATGAACCACCTGTTGACGGTGAGGAGATCCAGCCTCCAAAGGAGATGATGGGTATCACGTTCTGAAATATATGATTTTTGAGTCAAGAAGGTCTCTTCTTCGGGAACTGGAGAGTCGTACCTTTGCTTTTGCCATAGTGACGAACTGTGGGAGGAGGGACGCGTCTTGCAAAGAGAGTGTGATGTTTCCGAAGTTCGAGATCGGTATTGGTCTAATCAGCAAACGTAGAAGGATTTTTAGTTGCTTATGTGATAGGTTAGCCACTCATAGACTTGAGATATACTCACATGAAGCCGTAGGTGACACTGTACAGCAGATCCCACTGCAAATCATCCAGCCCAAACGTCCTTCCACTCTCACCAGGAGCTCCGCCGATGGTCCCACTTGCGCTACCTGACGACGAATCGAACCCTGACGAGTTAGGGCTCATGGCGTGCCAAGATGCAAAGAACGTGTTGGCCATGTACGGCGGTAGGCTCGTCTCTGTCGGTGGGTCAATTGCGACAACATCAATGCTCGAAGTACTCGTCGGAGTGGGTGTGGAGGATGGTGTAACCGTGGCAGAAGGGATGACCCAGGAGGAGATTCCTGACGAAACGGTAGCGGACGGGATGATCCCAGAGGCAATCCCTGATGTAACAGCTATCGTGGAGGATGCGGTAGATGCGCTGGCTGTCCCGGGTGTGGTCAACGAAACGGACCGTTTGATGGGCGCGGTTGTGGAGGTGGGTTTAGTGGAAGGCTGGATAGAAGTCGGAAGGAGGCTGGTCAAGATTGATGTTGAGATGGGTATGCTGGACGAGGGGTTGGAAGTGACTGGAAGGACGCTTGTGGACACAGGTACGGGGATTAAAGTCGCGGTGTCGGTTGCGGTGCCCAACGATCCAGTCGTGGTCAGCGTGAGATATGCATAAGGGTTGTATCGTTCATGAGCTGCGCTTGCTTCGACGCTGCTGCTTGTAGTAAAGAGAGCAGTCAGGCCGAGGGCAAGAAGGGTGCGAGCGGTGGCCATGATCTAAGAACAAAGAACCACGTTTCAGTTTCGGGACTCTACAGGTTGACATGGTGACAAAATGTAGGGCATGTTGATGCGCGTACTATAGGTTTGGGCCTTCTAGCACTGCTAGAGAGGGATTTTTCGTCGGGATGTGGATGAACAAGGGAGACAAGAAAAGTCGCGCTGTCCAGACAATGCGGGTGAGAGGGAGCGGGAGAGAGGGTCGTGGAAATCTTTCGGGGAGAGGCGAGGCACAGACTAAGACCAAAGCTCGGTATAAGGACCTATACGCAAAAACGAATGACCGCGGGATGAGATGGCAGGAACGATAACGTTTTCATAGCAACCGGCAAGTATGAAGAAGAGGAAGGGGAAGGGATGTTCGAACAGTCGAGAACTCACCCGGCGCAGTGAAAACTAATGTCTCGTTCGTTTTAGATCAAGCAATCGCTTCGGTTTGGCCTAGGACTTCCTTACTGGGGGAGTGGGGAGTTCTGGATGAACTGAAACACAGAAAAAGTTAAAGCCTTGGGATCAGTATACCTACACGTGGAGCTTGGAAGTGTAAAGAGGAAGTGCTCACTCGGCGCGGCAGCAACAACGTTCGAGAGAGTGGAAGGGGAAGAAAGACGAATATGTCGACATCAGCCCTTCACTTCTCATGCGGCGGAATACTGTGTAATAATACCGAGCCGAACGGCGGTGGTGACCCAGATGATCAAAGAAGGGAGGAAAACGGTTCGCCATGAGCCGACTGACATGTCGGCGCGAGATATCTCCCGTCGGATACATGAGTTGAGAAGAGCGGGCATATGCTCGGAAGTTATGAGTGCGGCGTGACCGTGTGGAGGACAGATGTTCCGACACGCCAATGTTCAACTTCCTTGACATATTCATACGCTACCATGTGAGAGACCGTATATGAGGCTACTGCGATCTTATCCACTGCTTGGGCACATGGAGACTACTGCATGACGGCTGATTCAGGACGATCGTGGAGCCAGGAGAACTGTCAACATGGACAATTCCTAACATGGTCTACTATCGATGCCACCTTCTTGGCACGGATTCCCCCGACGACCCAGGTTTTCGCCGTCGAGTACAATTATCGGAGGGAGGCTTTCCTCCGATGATGTATCTTGGCTATATTACAGCTGCCTTCGGGATTTAAGCCCCTGGCGTTCCATTTCCTCCCCTAAGGTGCCGATCTCCAACGCTGAATGTTGACTATCACAATAAGCTAGAAGGCCTCTTATCAGTTTCTGAGATTTGAGATATGTTGCAAATACCCTTGACTTGTTCCTCTGCGGCGCCTGTCGCCCAGTGAATTGTCATACCTGCCTGCCTGAAGGATATAATGCCCGACTATACACCTTTCCTTACGAAAACATCGTTGTCTTCGACTTTGAGTGCTATATAATGCGGAGCTGCCTGAGATGAGTTGCTGACCAACGGGGTCAATGTGCGCTGGATGTGCCTGAATAGTGAGCAAGCCGCGTAACACCGCGTCCCGCCCGTTCCGCGCTTCGGCAGCGTTCATCCCACCCCGCGAAACCGTTTCCGTCACCGTCATTCCCATCTCTCATCACCGGCGTCTCATCCCTCGCCTCTCTCTCGTGTTACACCAATTTGACCGGCAATCAGACTGAAGCAATGTTCTCTCGAAAGCACTCACATGCACCAGTCACCACTGCTGGGCATCACCGCGACGTCCCCTCCTCTAGGTCCAGCCAAGAGATGCCTCAGTCACCCGTGTCCATCCCGCCCACGCCCGGAAATGAGAATGGGTTCTACTTCAGTCGGCAGGATCTGAAAGCAGTCGGCTCAAGCGGGACGTATGACAGGAGTCGTGCGTTGGACGATCTGTCGTTGACGAAGAACCTCCTACGGACGTTCCTGGGCGGGAAGATGGTTGAAGCCGAGAATATAATGCAAAGGGTGCGATACTTCTTTTCCTAAAAACACAGCATATTGATGATATATTATTTGGATTATGTATACAGGAGGACCCTCATTTCGAACGACTGTATACCTCGGCCGGATGGGCTGTGGTGCAGAGTCTAAAGGTAATGCATTTTTGGATGCTCCACTGTTGCTTTGTTAAGGACACAATAATTGAAGTTGTCGCCCAGGCGCTCATGAGTTTTGAGGAAAAGGAGATATCTCAGGCGCTTGTTAGTACCAAACATGCCGCCCTCATCGCTGGTCAGCACCGGAAACCAGCATCATCCCTCGCTGGCCGGTTGGCCGGTCTCGTCGTTGGAAACGGGTCAGCATCAGGTGTTGGTTTTATCAAATCGATGACACCAGTGGAACGGCACGCAGAGCTCGTCTATTGCGAGTGTTTGCTTCAGAAAGCTATACTCGGAATCGGTACGTTTGTTTGAAGGCAAATCTGAGGTTTAGCTCTACAAGAAACCTGACAACCTATATTCAGTCTCTTCAGGCGATTGGCTGACGTTCATCCGAGAATTGTCCGTACATTTCATCCCTGGCTACCGTGAACAGTCCCTGATCGTCCAAACGTGTTTTTTTTAAAGCATCAACATCCGCTCCGCCACGAATGTCTACCGTACCCTTGATCAATTTGTGCGTCAAGCTGACGCTGAAGCGGTTGCCCGCGGTGAAGGTCCCACGGACGTGTCGATTGACAAGGACTTCCGGAGTGGTGTATCATTGGGTAACGGGTAAGGTTGCATCCGGCGCCTCTCCCTTCATTGATTAAACCAGTCTTTCGTTGCGATACCTAGGGTCAACGCTCTCGTCCTTTCTCTCCTTCCAGACAGCGTCGGTAGCATCGTAGCCCTCTTCGGTTTCAAGGGCGATCGTACAGATGCCTTAAATGTCCTTCGAAGTCCAGGTGGCTGGTCGTCAGATACGTCGAAAGAGTCTGAACCTACTATTGGGCCAGATGAGGAAGGCCTGAGACGGCCTGTGGCGGATTTGATGTTGTTGGTGTTCCATCTCTACATTTCGACAATCACGGTGAGCTATTAGTTCGACAAGTCTGGCAGGTCAACCGACATGCTAATGAGGCTCTGCGTACGTACATGTGTAGTATTCTGGAGTTAGCGTCGGCCAGGCGCGAAGTCTATTAGATTATAATTTGAAACTGTACCCCGGAGGTGGGTGAATACCTTCTAATCATTCCAGCACAATCCAGTTTTTGACCTTCTGAAATTTCATAGGTGTTTTCTTTCTCTTCCTAAAAGGTGACCTCGAATTGGATTTTATAGCCTAATTTGGGCACTTTCTGATCCATCGACAAATCTATCATCTATCTTCCAACAGGCCGCCTGTTCACTATGGAATCCAGACCCGCTCTCGGCCTTGAACTTTATCATAAAGGTTCGCCAATAAAGCATTCCTCTCGCCCAAGGAAATGCGAGAGAGAACTGACTATTTTCGACGCAAAGGCATGGACGTGACAGAATATAGATCCCTCAAGAACGTTGCACAATGGGAGATTGGGCTAGGTCTCTTCATGCTCTGTGACTGGGAGAAGGCCATCCCAGTTTGGCGGGAGCAAGAGGCAGATGCGAATTGGTCAAAGGCGACATATGCGTATGCACTTGCGGTCGCACATTATGAGACTGGCGGAGAAGAGAATATCAAGGAGGCGCTGAGGTTGATGGCCAAGGTGCCGACCGTGACGCAGAAGATTGGTGGGAAATCGCTGCCAATAGAGGTGCGCTTGTGATTTTTTTTTTGTCTTAAAAAGTTCCGTATGCCAAGGGAACAGCGGACCTGACTGTTCTTGTTGTTGCTTTGGATGTTCCAAGAAATTCGCTTCTCGGAAATCGCGCAAGTTCGAAGCGCAAGGCCACCGATTGGTGCGTGTTGTGCCTCCTCGACCCATTCATCCTTATGTGCTCCTCTGATCGTTCGCGACTCTCGCAACAGCTTCATCCCGGTCTGGAATTCTCGTACATGCTCTCCGGAACACCCCACACCTCCCGCACAACCCTCCTCTCAAAACACATCCCCGCGCTCAAATCAACGCTCTCCACGCTCACCGCCGCTCCCTCAACACAAAAGGGATATTGGGATGATCTAGCCTTGGCGAACTTCCTCTACGGCACTTGCCTGCGGTACGTGGCATACCCAGACCCTGAGGCGATCGAGACCGAAGAAGAGATCCTGCTCGTAGATGGGAAAGAGGGAGAAGGAGGCGGATTAAAGGAGGCCGTGCTGGGGAGTCATTTGAAAACCAGCGAGGATATCGGAAAAGAGGGAGAGAAACACTTCATGTGGGTAATTAACAACGGGCCCAAGATCGAATTGGACCATCAGTATGTGTATACCGCCCGTAAGTCAAGGATGCCTCTGGTCTGCAGGATCATTTGTATATGAGACTAACTTCGTCCACTAGATTTGGAGCTTGGGAAGCTCTATGCTTGTCTGGGTGATAAAGTCGAGGCGAAGAGGCACCTTGAGCTCGTTGTGTCAGGTAAACATGATCCACGTTTGCCTATATCGCGTCACTGATCCTTTGACACCATGCCATTCCCAGGCAAACCACTCGAAATAAACACGGCGAGTCGGAAAGGCGGTAAATACAGCATGCAGGTCAGTCACTGCTCAATAGTCACGTCCAATCATTTCCTGCATTGTCTTACGTATATCTGGACACTGACTCCCTCAATTCCCGTAGAACGGTATCCACGTCAAGAGTATATCTGCCCTCGAAGCTTTAGATTCTGGACGGCAGTTGTGATTTCGATGAGTCAACAGAACGGAAGACGGCACAGTAGACATCCGTGACACGCAAAGCTTTGCATGATGTTGTATATTATTTCCTCTAAGGTGGTAGTCCACCTTGCTGCCTTATAGTCTACATGCAATGAGGCTGAGTTGGGGCCGAAGTGGCGGTCCTGACTGAATTACTCGGTAATAGACTGCGACGAAGACACCGGTAGAGACGATAGAACACAGCATAGAGTAGCGGCTCTCAATTGATGACGATGGTCGTTGCTGATTTCAGCACGTGCACTTAGACCTCCCCCGGTGCGTGGGCGTGGAATTCCACTTCTCCCGACACGTCGGCCCAAATAGATAGATCGCCTGGTTGTTAAATATGGGATGTTTGCAAAGCCAGGTTAGCCCAATGTTTTGGCAGCCAAGGGATCAAACTGTTGCATCATCCTCCACGTCTAATTGGATGATTGATGACCGGTCCTACCAAAGTATACATTCATGTGAGTTCAGTATGCGTATTACGGTACTCGTAGAGCGTGCGCCAATCAAGGGTGGCAGAAGAGAGGACGAAGCGATGTGGCTGATGTGACCTTTGAGCATGCGCATGCATCATGTCGTTGGAGGCAGGTCTTCCGCCTAGATCACACCGGGTGCATACACCCCATTAGAGGGATGATCGACGTAGGAAGCGTGTATCTGATATATCCAATGGTCCGAGCTTGTTCGGATCGAGCATTGAGCCTAGACCAAGTTTAGATTTTGAGCCTATGTCCGTAAGCTCCGAAGACACATTTCTCCAGACCCACCACGTCCTCGACACCATGTCCCTTATCATAAATACGAACTATTCTCGTGTAAAAAATTCTGTCATGAAAGGCTCTCCCTCCGACTTGCGGGGAATGAAAGTTGTATGGGACGACCTGCTTGAATGCGTTCAGCCCCCCCCCTGCCATCCGAGGCTAAATGCACGATCCTGTTGATCAGTGGCGGTTGATATTAGCCAGCGATGCAATACCGGATGCTACCCAGCTATTAAAGGAAGCCATTGCTCGCGACACAATTGTTAGTAGATGCGCTACATGGTCAATGACATGGCTTCGGTCCAGCTAATTCAATATGCTTTCACAGGGAACTTTAAGCGCTTATGCTGTAGGATTCGTCAATCTATGCGCCAACATCGGAGGCACCACTGTATCAATGCTGAATCAGGCTGAGCTGGATGCCACGGAGTCGTTTCTCAACGAGATCAGAGATGTGGGACCCGACATCGTTCAAACCTGGTGGAGAAAGCTCCGGCATCTGACTGGGAGGTGGATCAGAGATCTCCGGCTGTCGGCTCACGCTAGCGCGTTCCACAGCTTCTGCGATACATGCGGCCGCGAATTTAGGCATGGAAGGAGATATAGATCACCCACGCTGTGAGCCCAGATCAGGATCTCTCAAACGTGCTTACTATTGATACGTTACCCACCACGAGAGAGCTGGCTTTGATATCAGATGTCGACCTCCACGACTTCGTGCTGTTCGGGGGGATATTTCTTAACCTCACCCATCTTACCGAGCAATCTATCTTGTTCGCCGTCATCACTGCGACATCACATGACATACCAGAGGAGCGTCTACTTGGCCTAATCACGACAAGGGAGCAAATGGGACTCAAACCTCTTGCCCTACCCACGCGTCTTCAGGAGCTCTTACAACTGAAACATGAGAACAGTTTAGAGGTTTTCGAGATGGTGTGAGTGGGATGACCGTCCGGTTTTTTGGGTGCTATTTACCTCTACATTCAACCCATTGTTTAGGATCCGTATCATAAAAGCCCTCAAAAAGGATAGCTTCTTCTCACGTTCCATGAAGCTTGGTGACTTGGCGAAAGTTACGATGTCATCGTACTGGTCGCATTTTGTCGCCAATCCCAGTGCCTCTTGTCGGACACGGATTTCTCAGAGTACTCTGGAAACAATATGGTATCAAAATTTCTCCCGCTTCTCTATTGGACGTACATTATAACTAATTGTGAGGACCTAGTACACTTTCGAGTTCTGGTGCGAAGGAGAGACGGTTGTACTGGGGCAGGCTGCTCACCGATTGCGACCTCCTTTGTCTCGTCCAAAAAGTGATGATCAATGTTGCTACAACATGTGAGTTCGATCCTACCCATGGAAGCCATTCAAGGACCGGGCGGGCGGGCGGGGGGTAAAACTCATTGACAGAAACCACCGCAAGAAGCTTCCGATAGACCGGATGATTTTTGGGAGACGGTGGAGAAGAACTTGAGGTGCAACATAGATGCGTTGACACCCGCTCTATACCGTGACTTCCTCGGCACGCTGGACCATTTGCGGACCGTCGACGTACCCCAAGGTCAAATGAACCTCAAATTTTGGATCAGACTAGGGGAGTTCGCTGGAATATCGGAGCAGGAGCTGCGTGATCAGCTGGAACAAGAGTTGAAGATCCCTCGAGACGGGATCGTTGGATGTAGCTGGTACAAGTGCGCATTTTATGAGCAGGATGGCGTGATACAGACGTTCCGATGTACGGGTTGTCACAATGCAATGTATTGTGGGCCGCAGTGTCAGGACAGGTGAGCCTGTATGATCCCACCGAGTTTCCATTTCGACCTTATCGGTCCCCCCCCCCTCTTTTAGGGATTGGAAAGAAGGTGCACACAAGGCGCAGTGCAAGGATGGGTAAGATCGCCAATGCTTATCCGTGACTTGGACACCATGATGCTCATCCCTGCTGAAAACATATCCAGGTCTTACGCCCTGATCAGCCGGACTTGGTGAAGCAAGACGATCGTCCGGGTCTGAGGCCAAATGACTTCTAAGGATGAGGTGTATCTTGTCACGCACCTGTGTAGCAGAGTTGGGAAAATGTTGGTCAGCTCCCGTCTGAACGTTACCAAACGCGTGGAATTATGACGACCTCCGTCTGAGGACCGATGTACGCCGGTTTCAGATCAAATAAGCAAAGGATCTTGCAAGGTCACACTACTTTGCTGTGGGTAGAGCGAGAAGGGGTATTATAATTCATGATAAGTAGAATAGAAGAAAGTCCTAGAACGAAGCGTTGCCAGAAGCGCGTAATAAGAATAGAAGAAGAGAACCAGAGGGTTATATAAGAACGAAGAGGGTATATATATGGTTAGTTGAATCGCAGGCCGTTGGACGATGGATCGACAATCTCGTTGGAGAAATGAAGTCGGCGCACACGCTGGCGTTGGAGCGCCTCCTTGGCCGCGCCAGTGAACATTGGCTGCGGAGGGGTGACCACACTGGTATTGGTGAACGCTGTGGAGGTCGAAGCAGTTCCAGAGACAGGAGTAGGCGGAGGTGGCTGAGGACCTTGAACGGTCAGAACGCGAGGGTCGACGTACAAACCACCATCGAAGTAAGAGAAGCCAGATGGTGGAGGCGGAGGAGCTATGAATCCCGCGTTCACGTTGACAAGTCCGAGTGCATTCCCAGTGCCGTATGCGACGTGATTTGAATTGGTGTAGGCTTGAGGGACTGAGGCGGTTGGTATGAGTGTATAGGATCCAGGATGAAAAGGATAAGGATATGCGATCTGGGAGGGACCGAAGACGACAGGTTGGCAGTCGGGAGCGGGTCCCCCTAGACCAGCCGGGACACCCTCTGGAAGGGTCTCAATCGCCGGGACCGGCATTTGGGACTCGAAGGTCGGAGGGGGCATTCGAAAGGGAGGCTCGGGAGCATGGAGGTTGACGACGACGTCCTGTGGCGGTGGGTCGACCCCAGCGTTTTCGTCGTAATTATCGTCTCCGGCGGTGTAGTGATGGCGCCGCCGTTTGAGTAGACGTTGCTTTTGGAGCGGAGTAGGTAATGGCTCGCCATCTTCGCCGTCATGATCCTCGTCCTCGTCCTCATCCTGGTCCTCTTCGTTCGCAGCGGAAGCGAGCCCTGGCTCGAGGACCTCCTCGCGGAAGCGCTGTGCCGTCATTTGATTTTTGGTCTGTTCCGAAGTATAGGTATGCCAGCGTCCGGGATGTTCCTTGGTAACGTGGGCCTTTAGAACTTCCTTACGCTTGAACGCTCCACCACAGCCGATCTCCGGGCAGACGAAGCCAGGGGCAGCATGCATCCCGTACTCGTGACGGGTTCGAGCGGACGCGTCCCCGAATCGCTCGTCGCAGCCGGGAATACGACACGAGACGGGTTTCTCAGACGAGTGAACCGCGCGGATGTGGGTGACGAGGGTCCCAGATTGACCAAAGTTCTTGTGGCAGTGGCGACAGACGAAAGGTCGGAGCTTGCGGTGAACATCGCTGACATGCCGTTCCAGGTCCCATTGACGCGTGAAGTCCTTGAGGCACTCCGCGCATGGGAAGTTGGACACGGTAGCTTTGGGCATTATAAAAACTATAGAACGAAAAAGGGGAAGAAGATCAGTTGAAAAAAAGAAAAAGAAAAGGAGGCCTGGCCAGCAGGCAAGAAGACAATTCAAAGTCGTGGAGGAACCAGCCGTCCGGTGCAGGATCAAGCGAACAGAGAGCGGGAAGGTCGGGATGATGTTCTTCGAGGAGGACATCTCGCTTTATATACCCGAGGGTCATGGCAGTTCAGGAGAGTCGCGCTGCCATTGTGCGTCGCACCGATCAATGCAACCACGACCAGGCAGTCGGGCAGACCAAGTAGCCGTTTTTCTGGAACGATTGGTGAAAATAAGCTTCCACGGCACTCTAGGAGAGCCCTAGAAAACGCGTGCTCAACCTTGTGCACCTCCGTCGATCAGACTGCAAGGCGTATGGACTCAGCCTATTGTCCCACAAAAAGGGGGTGGCGGAGCACGGCTCGCTCAGTCAGTTGGGCAGGGAGCGCACCAGTGGAAATCGATGGAAGGGTAATTTTGATGGATGGAAAAGACCTGCTGGTGTGCTGTTCTAAGCAATTTCTTGGTTCTGTGGGTGGAACCTCTGTGATCGACAGGGGAAATAACGTTTGACGGCAGATCGGGAGAGGCGCTTCGGAATTT